>CAUYRH010154865.1:0-16739 GCA_963574655.1 Perodicticus potto
GTCCCAGCTACTTGGGAGGCGGAGGCAGGAGACTCGCTTGAGCCCAGGAATTGGTGGTTGCTGTGAGCTGTGATGCCACGGCACTCTATCCAGGGTGACAGCTTGAGGCTCTGTCTCAAAAAAAAACCAAACAAACAAAAAAAATAGCCAGGCATTGTGATCAGCGCCTGTAATCCCAGCTACTCGTTAGGCTGAGGCAAGAGAATCTCTTAGGCCCAAGAATTATAGGTTGCTGTGAGCTGTGATGCCACAGCACTCTACTGAGGATGACAAAGTGAAACTCTGTCTCAAAAATAAATAAATAAATAAAAAATAATAAAAATTAAAGAAGAGAGAATTGCTTGAGCCTAAGTGTTTGAGGTTGCTGTGAGCTGTGATGCCATAGTACTCTATCAAGGGCAACAAGTACGACTCTGTCTCAAAAAAAAAGAATGGTTCACTAAGAACACTGAGAACATGAGAGGAGAGCATTTGAGGAAATATGAGTTGCACTTGGGCAAGTTAAACGTCTGCAGGTATATATTTATTATTGCCTTGGCTCAGCACTGGTAGCTCAGCGGCTAGAGTGCCAGCCACATACACTGGAGCTGGTGGGTTTGAATCCAGCCCAGGCCTGCCAAACAATAATGACAACTATAACCAAAAAATAGCTGGGCATTGTGGCTGGCGCCTATAGTCCCAGCTACTTGGGAGGCTGAGGTAAGAGAATCGCTTAAGCCCAAGAGTTTTTTGGGTTTTTTTGAGAGAGTCTCACTATGTCGCCCTCTGTAAAGTGCTGTGACGTCTCAGCTCACAGCAACCTCAAACTCTAGGGCTCAAGCAATTCTCTTGTCTCAGCCTGCCAAGTAGCTGGGACTACAGGCGCCCGTCACAACGCCCAGCTACTTTTTGATTGTAGTTGTCATTGTTGTTTGGCAGGCCCAGGCTGGGTTTGAACCTGCCAGCTCTGGTATATGTGGCTGGCACCCTAACTGCTGAGCTACAGGTGCCTAGCCAAGCCCCCAAATTTGAGGTTGCTGTGAGCTGTGACACCACGGCACTCTACCCAGGGTGACAGCTTGAGACTCTGTGTCAAAAAAAAAGAAAAAGTCTGCTTGGCAGCTAGGGCACCAGCCACATACACCAGAGCTGGCAGGTTCAAACCCAGCCTGGGCCTGCCAAACAACAATGACAACTACAACCAAAAAAAAGCTGGGTGTTGTGACGGGAGCCTATAGTCCGAGCTACTTGGGAGGCTGAGGCAAGAGAATTGCTTAAACCCAAGATTTTGAGGTTGCTGTGAGCTGTGATGCCACAGCACTCTACCCAGGGCGACACAGTGAGACTCTTTGTCTCAAAAAAAAAAAAGAAAGAAAGAAAGAAATTATTGCCTTATCAGTGGTGTCAAAAGCAGGAGAAGATGAAATGTTCTTGAAAGAATATGTAAACTAAGAAGAAATAGTAAGAAAGACCAGAGTGAGGGGGATATAAGGATTTAAGAGATGGACAGATGGTCCAGCAAAGGAGATGGAAAAAAATTGTCAGAGGAGGCAAGAGTATCGTGCAACTGTCCCTTCTCTGGGTCCTGTACTCCTACGGTTCTTCCCAGGAGGCAGAGAATGAGACAGTAGGTTATAGAAGCCAAGTGAGAAGAGAGACGCAAGGATGTGATGGATACAGCAGAGAAATCAAACAAGAAAATGATTCAGAAATGATCACTGGATCCTTTCTCACCTTGGGAGCAGTTTCATTCCCTGCCCCCTCTCCACGTTATCCTCTCTCTTTCACGGAAGTCTCCTGAGTGAAGGACAAACTGAGTTGCATATTTGGCCCTGGCCAGGCTGTAGTAGCATCCTGAAGGCCCAGCCTGTGGGTATAAGCTGCAGGCAGCTGGGAGAGCTTATCTTGGGCATGGGCACTGTTGGGCCTCAGGAGACAGTACCCCAAAATATGACTGTACAAAACCAGAATGTGCCACCCCAAAATAAACTCCTTGGTGTATTTTAAGCTGGTTATTCTGAGAAACAGCAGACACAGGAGTAGCTCGGAAAAGCTGTCCTTTTGGGAAAGAAATTTAATTCTGTAAAGGAAATCTACATTAGTAAAGGATCTATAACAGGAAGAGGGCTGCTCTGAGATAACTTTTGTTACCTTAGAGATTTTTTATCTACGCAGTTTGCCTTTGTTCACCTTGCACTTCCTCCTCCACCTTAACATGTTGTCACTGCCCTGCAGAAGCCCCAAGCCCCTATTCTTCTCAGGTGCTATGGAAACTTCCAATCACCTGGCCCATCTTTGAGTCTCATGCTTTGTGAGACTCCCGTGCATATGCACGTACAGTCTAGCTCCACATAACATCACTCAGCATCTATCCCCACATAAGCCAGTAGTCCCAAGAGATTATAATAGAGCTAAAACATTCCTGTCACCTGCTGGTTGTAGCCATTACAACATCTGAGGGCAGCACATTGCTCATGCTTGTAGTGATGCTGGTCCAAACCACTGCACCACCAGTTGTGTGCAAGTGGGCAGCAGTGTCCTAGGTCACTTGCTGATTCACACAGAACAACCTGCAGTCCTGTAAGCTCCATTTATGGTAAATGCCCTTTTCAAGTGTACCATTTTAGTCTTTCATACTATATTTTTACTGTGTCTTTTCTGTTTCAAGGTGTTTAAGTACACAAATACTTAACATTGTGTTAGAGGATTCAGTACACCAACATGCTGTACAGATTTGTAGCCTGGGAACAATGGGTTATGCCACAGAGCCTGGGTGTATAATAGGCTACACCATCTAGGTTGTGTAAGTACAGTACTCTATGATGTTTGCACAACAATAAAACCACCTAACAGGGCGGCGCCTGTGGGTCAAGGAGTAGGGTGCTGGCTCGGCACCTGCACCAGGCTAAAGCGCCAGCCATGTACCCCTGAGCTGGTGGTTTTCAATCCAGCCCGGGCCTGCCAAACAACAATGACGGCTGCAAGCAAAAAATGGCCGGACGTTGTGGCGAGCGCCTGTAGTACCAGCTACTTGGGAGGCGGAGCCAAGAGACTTGCTTGAACCCAGGAATTGGAGGCTACTGTGAGCTGTGATGCCACAGCACTCTATCCAGGGTGCCAGCTTGAGGCTCTGTCTCAAAAAAAAAAAAAAAAAAAAAAAAGAAATGGTTTTTCTACTGTCAGTCTGTCCCATGTCAATTTAGTTTGTAGTTCAACCAAAGAACACAGAGGATAGAGGGAAGCCGTTTTGTGCTCCCTCACAGTGCTGTCTGCCCAGCCAGCACCACCCTGCAGCTCCCAAGTGCAAGTGCACAGTGAAGGCTGTAGGGCAAATGCAGTAAGCCCAGCTACTTCCTCATCATTTTTTTTTTTTTTGTAGAGACAGGGTCTCGCTCTATCGCCCTCAGTAGAGTGCTGTGGAGTCCCAGCTCACAGCAACCTCCAGCTCTTGGACTTAGGTGATTCTCTTGCCTCAGCCTCCCAAGTAGCTGGGACTACAGGCACCCACCACAGCGCCCAGCTAATTTTTGATGCAGTTCGGCTGAGGACAGGTTTGAACCCGCCACCCTTGGTATATGGGGCCGGCGCCCTACTTGCTGAGCCACAAGCGCCGTTCCTTCCTCATCATTTTATCTCTGCCGAAGTTTTCTTTACTCAAAAGAGGCCTTTCCCTAGGTAAATGAGGACATTTGCCTTCTGATGCAGGCCATCCTGGGCGAGTTGGGCCATTAGGTCCCCATTGTCCTGGGCCTGCTGTACTCTCAGTAAGCAGAACATGTATGTTGCAGATCAGTGGATCTGGGAAGAGGAGTCCAGGAGCAAGGGGCTTTCCTGATCTCCAGGCCTTTCCTGACCATCCTCCTTTCACCCTGTTCCCAGATATGAGATGTGGTATGTAAGAGGGTGTGTAGGTGGGGGGAGCGTTCACTTCCTGGACAGCCCAAGCCCCATTCAAGGTTGTAGTCATAGTGCAGTGAAAGGGGCCCTGGGCTAATTACCTTGAATCAGAAAACCTGGGGTCTATACTAGCACTCTGGGAGGCCAAGGTGGGTGGATTGCTTGAACTCCCAAGTTCCAGACCAGCCTGAGCAAAAGTGACACGCTGTCACTACTAAAAATAGAAAAACTGAGGCAAGAGGATTGCTTGAGCCCAAATTGGAGGTGCTGTGAGCTATGACACCACAGCACTCTACCCAGGGCAACAACTTGAGACTGTCTCAAAAAAAAAAGAAAACCTGGGGTCTAACCCCAGCTACATGACAGCTCTATGACCTTAGGCAAGACATACCTGCTCTCTGAGCCTTGGTCCCTTCCTTTGTGAAACAGAGGGATGAGACAGATCATCTCTGAGGGCATAGTAGGGACCAGCCCCATGATGGTTTGATTTATTCCTTGAAGCGAGGGACCTGAGGGGCTGTGTCTGCAGGGGTTGGGTCTGCAGAGCAGGTAGGGCAATGGATGGTGTCTGTGCTCAAGTACCACCAGAGTTCTGCGTTCAGATAGGGCCTTTGAGATGTCACTCAAAGAATTCCCTAGGAATGGGAGGCTGGCACCCAGTTGTCTAGTAACCCCTGGCGTTGTGAGCTGGGGGAGCTAGGGGAGGTAACCCAAGCTAGAGGGGCCATTTGTTCCACAGGCCAGCTGCCGAGAGGACGAAGGAGGTAAGGCATCTTGCAGCAGTGGCGGGGGAACCCCAGACTGGTGTGGGAGTAGTTAGGACTGTGGCTAGGGCCTTGAAAAGGCAGGATTTCTCGGTATTCTTAGAAGCTGAGGACACTTTCTTTAAAAAGACAACAGACTGCCTCTCCCTGCCCCTCCTTAAAAAGGAAAAAGAAGAAGAAAATGGGAGGAGTGAGAGTCCTGGGTCTTTTCTATTCCTTTTCCTATCTCCTGGGAGAAGAGTCCATGAAAAGCCTTTGCCTTTCAAGGGGAAAGATACTAACAGGATGTACACGCTGGGACGATGACGTGTCTGGGTTTAAGGGGGCTCTGGAGACCAGAGCAGGATATTGGGGGACTGGAATCGGCCAGCAGACAGAAAGCTGAGGAGACAGGAAGAGGCTGCCCTTGAGACAGGGGAGGGGCAGTAAAGGAAGACACAGACTCCTGCTGTCCTGGAGGTTGGCTCCTGGCCAGTCCTGTAGACTACTCAGCTCTGGGCCAGGCCCCAGGGTGGCTCCTGGCATGGAGCAGGGAGGGCATGTGTAGAGCCGGCCTGCACTGCTGCCGAGGCTAGACGCAGGACTGCCTGGACTATGGGCTGGTGTATGCAGCTACACAGCGTGAATGAGGATGGAGCAGAGGCCCTATGTGTGCCGTTTCCTCATTCACTTAGTTGTGTATGCCATAGCATTTAAATGTGGTGAATGTGTGTAACATAAAGTCTACCGTGTTAGCCATGTTGAAGAGCACGGCTGAGTGGCATTAAGTGCACTCACGTTGCTATGTAGCCCCTTTCTCAGAACTTTCTCCTCTCCTTCAGTGGACATTTACTGAGAGTCTGCTGTATGCCAGACCCTTCAGGCTACTTTCAGGGAAGAAAGACAAGAAAGTCAGCAATCCTAACTGGTGTGTTAATACCATAAAAGACACCGGCATGGGGGTGGTGTGACCACAGAAGCACCTGCTGGCTGCTGGTTGACAAGGGGCTTTCTGAAGGGAGCTGCTGCTGGATCTGAGTCTTGAAGGAGGACTGAGAATTAGGACATTGCAGTGAGAGTTGATGCAGGGTCCAGTGGGGTACCTGAAGCAGAGAGAGATGGCAAAGAGAAATCCTGGAAACCTGAGAGGCACACCAGGACAGAGCTAAATTGCCCTAAAGGGACCTTGCTCTAGGGAAGCCAAGGCTGACTTATGACCCCTCTATTCTCCACTGTCAGTCCTATGTCTTTTCGCAACCCTGAGGATGTCCCCCAGGAGCCTGAGGCCTCAAGCTTCAAGAAAAAAAAGAAGAAAAGAAGGTGGCTGCAGCAAGAGGCCAGCATTGAAGCCCTCACCAGGGCTGGCCATGGGGCCCTACAGGCTGGCCAGAACCATGAGGCCTTGACCAGCTTCCAGAGGGCCTTCCTTTTGGCCTCTGAGACCCCACAGACCAGGGACACCCCGATGCTCCGGGCCTGTGCCTTCAACCTGGGGGCTGCTTATGTGGAGACTGGAGATCCAGCCAGAGGCCTTGAGCTGCTCCTGCGAGCCCAGCCTGAAAGGAAGGTGTGGGGCAGGCATCATGGTGACCAGTGTTTCAATGTAGCTTTGGCCTACCATGCCCTCGGTGACCTACCTCAAGCTTTGGCCTGGTATCACAAGGCTCTGGGCCACTACCAGCCACAGGGGGACCAAGGGGAAGCCCAAGCAAAAATGGGTGCCTGCTACCAGGCTCTGGGACAGCCTGAGCTAGCAGCCCACTGCCTGCAGGAAGCAAGCCAGGCCTATGCCCAAGCAAGGCAGCCCCGGGCTGCAGCCCTGGCACTGGGGGCCGCAGCAGGGTGTATGCTGAAGAGCGGGCAGCACCGGACAAGCGAAGTTGTGCAGGTGCTGGAGGAGAGCCGGAGGCTCGCTGGAAGGAGCACTGAGCAGGGACTGCTGGGTGAGACTTTGCGCAGGAGAGGTGTGGGATCTAGGAAGTCTAGTGGTACTCTAAGGGCTGGGGAAAGGTCTGGGGAGTCTGGAGGAGAGGGACAGGGGCTGTACCAGTACAGCCTCAGTTGCATCTGATCTGGCTACCAGTGACCCTGGCTTGCCCTCTAGGGCACCTCTATAATGACCTAGGCCTGGGCTACTCCCAGCTCCAGCTGTTCCCACTGGCCGTGGAGGCCTTTCTGCAGGCTCTGCCCCTGTGCCGGGGACCAGGAGAGCAGGCCACAGTGCTGAGAAACCTTGGAATGGCCCACAACGCCCTCGGCAACTATCAAGAAGCTCGGGAGTTTCACCAGAGGGCTGCCAACCTACATGGTGGGTCCCGGGGGCTGTGGAACAGGACTTGGGGCCAAAAGACCAAGGGGCATTCCATCAGAGGCCCCAAAGCTTAAGGATTGTTGGATTTCTAGAACCAGTTATGGGGCCTGGAAGCCTGGAACCAGGGGAGTAAGAGCCGGGAGTATAGTAGATGTGAGGGCCAGACAGGACAGAGGTTTGTGGGCCCAGAGGCGGAGGCCTGGGTGTTGGAGGCAGCAATGGGTAGGAGGAAGGTTACTGGCCAGGAGAAGAGACATGAAGTCCTCCAGTTCCTCCTCTGTTTGTGTGACACTCAGAGAATCACTTTTGGTCTCAGAGCTTCAATTTCTACATGTATATAAACAGGGATAGTAATACCTGCCCTGCCTACCTCACAGGCTTGTTGCCTGACTCAGACCAGTCAGGTGGAGGCATTCAAGCCAGTGCTCAGGATGAGGAGAGGCTGGGTATGGAGAGTTCAGGCCTCTGTACCCATATGGAGATGTAATGAGGCTAGGCACTAGGGCTGTGAGAACCAGGCCTTGTTGCTGGGGGGTGGGTTCTGTCTGCAGGCTCTGTGGGGCAGCGATGGGAGCAGGGCCGGAGCTTTAGCAGCCTGGCATTTGCGTTGAGCCAGCTGGAGGACCACACAGCTGCCAGGGACAACTACCTGCATGCCCTCCAAGCTGCTCGGGACACCGGTAAGGGTGAGGGGTAGCACGTGACTTTTGGGGGGAGGGGAGGAATGCCCAAAGACTGAGGGTCGTTGGGGCTGGTGGGGAGGCAGAATGGGGAACTGAGGGTAGGGAGTACCTCTGCAGGGGTGGGTTAGTGGGGTAGGGAGCTGTGAGAGCACCTTTGAGGCTCTCTTCCTCAGGGGACATGAAGGGGCAGTGGCAGGCCTGTGAGGGGCTGGGGGCTGCTGCAGCCAGACTGGGGCAGTATGACCAGGCCTTGAAGTACTACAAGGAAGCGCTGGCCCAGTGTCAGGTGAGACCCCCATCCTGGAATGCACCTCTTCCCTGCTGCTCCTCTTCCGGGAAGCCCTCCTGTCTTCAGTCCTTGTATTCTCCCAGCCACTCACACACTTACCAAACACACATTAGACTTCAGACTGGTAGACCTGGGGGTACAGTTGTGAAAGAAATTCAGTCTTTGTCCACAATTCTAGGCAGACAGTGGCAGGACCCTGAGAAAGGCTTGGGGATGGGGTAGAAAACAGGGGAGAGAAATCCCCTTTCCCTCCTCCTTTTTTCTGTTTCCTTTCCCCCCAATCCTTAAGGACCACAAAGTCCAGTCTTCCCCCATTTCCCCATTATCCACCTTCTCTCCAGAAGGAGCCAGATTCTGTGCGAGAACGGCTGGTGGCCAAGCTGGCAGACGCCATGAGGACCCACTTGGGCCAGGTAGGGCTGGTCCAGTCTCATACCCTGGTGAGATGACGCTTGAGACAAGGAGATAGGGGTGAAGAAAGGTTGCCCAGAGAGGGGGTTGGTGGTAGGTAGAGGCGATGTTCTAGAGATGCTGTGCTTGACTGCCCAACTGTGTTCATCTGCCCTGAGCCTGCCTGTGGGATATATATCACTTTCAAGGGGGTGGACACATGGGCAGGGGGTCATGGCATTTTTCCAACACAAGGGCTGTTTCAGGGCTTTGACTGGGTGGTAACAAGCCTGTTGGGTAAAGGCCAAAGGGTGCCATCAAGAATCCTAAGCCCTGGTGGTACCTGTAGCTCAAGCAGCTAAGGCACCAGCCTCTTGCACCAGAGCTGATGGGTTTGAATCCGGCCTGGGCCTGCCAAACAGTGACAACTACAACCAAAAAAATAGCTGGGCATTGTGGCAGGCACCTGTAGTAGTCCCAGCTACTTGAGAGACTGAGGGAAGAGAATCGCTTAAGCCCAGGAGTTTGAGGTTACTGTGAGCTGTGACGCCAGGGCACTCTACCCAAGGTGATAGTTTGAGGCTCTGTCGCAAAAAAAAAAAAAAAGAATCCTGTTGGGGTGCAGTGACTCACACCTGTAATGCCAACACTTTTGAGAGGCCAAGGCACGAGTTTGAGACCAAGAAACTGAGCAACACAGTGAGATCGATGTGGTCTAAACAAAAAAATTGTGGTGGAATGCACCTATAGTGCTAGCCAGGTCGCTGAGGCAGGAGGATCCCCTGAGCCCAGGGGACTGAAGTTACAGTGACCTATGAGCAGGCCACTGCACCCCGGCCTGGGTGACAGAAGGTGACCCTGTCTCAAAAAAATAGAAAAAAATTAAAAATTATGTAAGATCCTAAACCCCATGTGTGTGGAGGTAAGAGTTTTAAGTCCTTGACTGCAGTTCCCCAAAGTGGCCACAAGATGGGGGTAGCGCTCCCAGGAAGTCCTTGGCTCCCATCTCCAGGGACATTTCTCTGTGGATCTGCACCAAGTGCCTCCTTCCCCGGCGCGGCCTCACCCTGTCTCTACCTCTGGGTCTCTCTCCATAGTTGGTTGTCTCTCCAACGGACTCCTTTGTCCCATTTTGAGACACCCTCAGAAGGCCTCTTTCCACCCCAGACATCGAAATTATACTTTAATGTTTATTATGTGTATTTAATAAGTTTTATGCCTTCTCATTTTAAAGACTAGGACACCATATTTAAATTAGCTTGGTACAAGTAGAGATTGGAGTGGAGGTCAGAAGACCCAGGCCCTATCCAAAGTCAGCTACTAACTTTCTGTGTCTTGGCCCCATGAGGCTCCTGACAGGACTGGGTGATTGTCAGGGTCTGGTCGAGTGTGAGAGTCCATAAGAATTGGCTTCAAAGTTACCAAGTGGGAACCGTAGCAGAACAAGGGGCTTCACCCTGAAAGTTTATTTCCTAAGACGAAAGACACACCGGTTGTCGCTGTCACTTAAATCCACCTCTCTGGGGCCGCTGTGCTTCGACCGCTGCTTTCCTCAAACCCATTCTTCTCACTGCCCTTCATTCCCAGGCCGTGGCTCCAGAAAGGCCCCAGACTCCGGGCAGAGTTTGCCGCGCTGCAGAGACGCCAACCTGGGCGCAACGAAACACCGCAGAAGCCCTACTCGGGTGAGGGGGCGGGGGCCACCTGGGTGGGCGTGGCCTATGGGCGGGGAGGCGGGGCCCTTGCTGAGTGCCCCGGAAAGAGGGATCCTGGGTCGGCTCTGCCCGTCGTGCTTGTTCCTTGCCCCTGCAGGTCTACTAGTGGGTGGGAAATCGGAGAGCTGGAGGTGAGCTGCGAGGATAAAAGAAAGGAGAGATCAACGAATGTTCTCGCGACTTCTAGACCTGGGAGACTGCAGCGTGAGTTGATGTGGGCTGTCCCTGGCCATGCCACCTCTCCTCGCACGAGTGGTACTCTCCTCTAGCCCTTCTTTTTTTTTGCAATTTTTGGCTTGGGCTGGGTTTGAACCTGCCACCTCCGGCATATGGGGCCGGCGCCCTAGTCCTTTGAGCCACAGGCGCCGCCCTCCTCTATCTAGCCCTTCTTGCTTCCCTCATCACTTGTCCCCCTCTGCTTCGTTTCTCCCCATCCAGACCTGACGCCGAAGCCTGACACTGCCCTCACCACCCTGACCCAGGCTCTGCAGGATCCTAACTCCCAGAACGCCCTCCCCCTGCCCATTCTCTCCCCATCCTCTAACCGTTTTAATTTTTTTTTTTTTGAGACAGAGCCTCTCAAACTGTCCCCCTGGGTAGAGTGCTGTGTTATCACAGCTCACAGCAACCTCCAACTCCTGGGCTCAAGCGAGTCTCCTGCCTCCGCCTCCCAAGTAGCTGGGAGTGCAGGCGCCCGCCACAACGCCCGGCCATTTTTTGGTTGCAGCCGTCATTATTGTTTGGCGGGCGCCGTCTGGATTCGAACCCTCCAGGTAAGGTGTATGTGGCTGGCGCTTTAGCGCTTGAGACACAGGCACCGAGCCCCTTTTAATTATTTATTTTTTTTGAATGGAGTCCCACTTTGTCACCCTCAGTAGAGTACCGTGTCATCATGGCTCACAGCAACCTCAAACTCCAGGGCTCAAGGGATTCTCTTGCCTCAGCCTCCCTAGTAGCTGGAGCTACAGGCGCCCACCACAAACCGGCTATTTTCTTTTGTTTAGCAGGCCTGGGCCGCGTTTGAACCCACCAGCCCCAGAGAATGTGGCCAGCACCCTAACCACTGAGCTATGGGCGCCCCCTTAACCCTTTTTAGAATCACATCTTCCTGCCTGCTCCTATGCTTTACCTTCTAGAACTTTGCATCTTAGAGCATCAAAGTTTGTTGAAAACCAGCTGTGTGCCCCAAGTACCAGCTGGGTGCTTTTCTTCTCCAGCTCCCTGATCATTGGTCTCGCCCCAAAAGGCTGGCAGCCGTGGAGGGGAGTTCCTTGCTACTTGCTGAGCTGACTTGAATTTACTTGAATTTTCTGTGTGTTTTCTTGCAGGCACCGTGAATCATTCCACCATCTAGCTTGTAGTTGGCCAGTGTTTACTAAGCACCTGCCCTGTAAAGGGACAGTACTTTACACACACACACTATGTGCAGTGACCCATGCATCCTGACCCTACCAGCACCCCAATTCTTCTCCCAGAGCTTTCTCTTCCTTCCTGTGATGAATGTCTGTTTCTCTGTATCCAGGTCCAGGACCCACAGCCCATCTTCCATTTGGAGGTCCAGGCCCTCCCAGCAGGGAGTACCCTGGCATCCTGCTATCTGATGGCTCCCAAGCCAATAGGTGGGTCCCTGGGGAGGTGGGGAGGCTTGGAGAATGGCAAGGAAAGTAGATGTGGCTTGGGATGATTTTAATAGAAAGTGACCCCTGTTAGAGAAAGCTGTGACCTAGTTAGTGCTTGGGACATAGGGTCCTGAGTCTCTTTGTCTTTGCCCTTTAGCAATCTGAACAACCCTCACCCAGCTCTGGAGGCCAAGGGTATCCCCTGCCGCCTGCATGGCCTGACCGCAGGCCTCAGAGAAAAGGACAGTCCTGCAAAATGGAGGAACGTGAAACTTAAGCTTCCTGCCTCCTGCTCTGGAGCCCACCAGCAGAGGTAAGGGCCAGAGAGGGCATGGGGAAGCTGGAGGCAGGGCAGGCAAGCCTCCCCCGACCTCCACTGCAGGCCCCTTCCTGCTTCCTTCAGGTTGCCCAGAGGGCACAGGGAGATCCTCAGCAGGAGCTTGCAGCGGAGACACACAGAATCTGGCTTCTGCATAGTCATGTGACCTCCCCACTGCTGGCTACAGCCTTCACCTGTGCAGAAGCTGCCCACATGCACACTAGGAGTTTCAGGGGACTTAGCCTCTTCCCAGTTGCTCAACTCTGATGGACACGGAGCACAACACAGCCAGCCAGTGATCCTGAGGATGGCTAGCCAGGGCTTTGTAGTCTCCTCTCTGAGAAGTTCTGTTTGCTTCTCATGGGGATTTTTGGACTCAACAGGTTTAAAAAACAATGGTGAATTTTACTTTTTTCCCTAGATCCAAACCTTATGATTGCTAAGGCCCTTATAATTCTAAAAATTATGACTGCTTAGTCAAGTGGCTTTGGAGTCACCAACTCTCTAGTCTTGAATTTTCTCATATGGGAAGTAGGGATGTAACTCTACAGAAGTTACATGGTACTAGATGCACCTACTTCCTCTATGAAGTAGAAGGGATGCTGGGCACAGGTGCAGGCCGGCAACCTGTCAGAAAACTGCTGCCCCAGCCCAGCAACAACAGTGATGGGTTTACTGAGCATTTAGTGTCTGCCCATACCACTCTTAGTGCTTCACAAGTGTTTTCTCCTTTAATCCTCACAAATTTATGAGATCCCTTTCACAGATGAGGGAAATAGAGCATAAAGCGTAAGTAGTTTGAATTCCCATGTTACACAACTAGTATGTGGAGAAGTTGGGATTCAAACCCAAGCAGTGAGTACCTTCTAGAATGCTGTGGAGTTCACTCCCCCAGCTAAGCCATGGTTTACCCAGAGTTAGTTGCAAAGTGTGTTTATGCTGGTTGTGTTATTTAGTCATTTAATTAAATATTATATATGTTGGTGAGCAAAGTGAAAACAAGCATTGTTTCTATGAAAACTAAGTTGGATGCTTAGAAGACTAAGGTGAGTCACTTGCAAAAGCTGCTGTATACTATGCTGAATAGAAGTGAAAAGGGGAAAAAAGCTGTATAATTAGATGTAAGCAGGAGATTATTACAACTTTGGAGAAAATCATAAAAATCTAAATAAATTCTGCATGCAGATTGATTCAAATGTGGCGTTAACTGTTTTACCTTAAGGAAGCAAACTGCATGTGATAGACACTTAACTGGTGAGGTTTATGTAAGAAGGATGGAAAACTTCAGTCATTGGCTCCTCCTCAAAGAAAAGACCCTGGTCTCACTATAACAGATAGAAAATGTATTGTTTCAGGCGGCGCCTGTGGCTCAGTGGGTAGGGTGCTGGCCCCATATACCAAGGGTGGTGGGTTTCAACCCAGCCCCAGCCAGCTAAAATAGCAGTGGCAACTGCAACAAAAATAGCCGGGCGATAGGGCAGCGCCTGTGTCTCAAATAGGGCGCTGGCCCCATATACCGGAGGTGGCGGGTTCAAACCCAGCCCCGGCCAAAAACTGCAAAAAAACCCCCAAAAAACAAAAGCTGGGTGTTGTGGTAGGCGCCTGTAGTCCTACCTACTGGGAAGGCTGAGGCAAGAGAATTGCTTAAGCCCAGGAGTTGGAGGTTTATATGAGCTGTGATGATGACACAGCACTCTACCGAAGGTGACAGAGTAAAACTCTGTCTCGGGGGGGAAAAAAAAAAAGAAAAGAAAATGTATTGTATCATTTTAAGGTGAAATAATCCACCCCTGATAATGTCAGACAAGAGTATAGGGAAAGCAAAACCTTATCCTTAAGTTAATGTAGAACAGACTAACAGGATAAAAGTGGACAGATTTACTTAATATACACAGGAGTCCTCCTAAGGAAATGAAGACCCAAAGAAGTGGCAAAACCTAAATATTTTATACTAGGTTCAGCAAAGAGGCAACTGTGGAAAAGCAACTTAAATATATAGAGGCTAAAGGAAGATAAGAGTTATTTTTTATTTTTATTTATTTTTATTTTTTTTGAGACAGAGCCTCAAGCTGTTGCCCTCAGTAGAGTGCCGTGGCATTACAGCTCACAGCAACCTCCAACTTCTGGGCTTAAACAATTCTCTTGCTCAGTCTCCCAAGTAGCTGGGACTACAGGTGCCAGGCATACCACCCAGCTATTTTTTGGTTGCAGCTGTCATTGTTGTTTGGCAGGCTCGGGCTGGATTCAAACCCACCAGCTCAGGTGTATGTGGCCGGCGCCGAGCCTATTTTTATTTTTTGTAAGATAAGAGTTATTTTTACAAGTTAAGTTTGTGCAGAATTCTTTCAGCCTCAACTCCTGTCTGGTGATAAGATTGCTACTTTCCTCCTAGTAGAAGGGCATCTTCCATGTGAGAGTTTTATTTCCTGCTTTCAGGAAGAAGGGGAAGGTTAGAGTGCCCTTCATGTACCTACTGTTTTTCAAGTGCCTTTAGCTAAAAGTCATCCTTATGCCAAAGTGGCCTATTTTGAGGTGGCATATTCTGCCACTGTCTTCAAGGGTTTCTACTATACTGTACAACGAGATTTTGAAGATTCATTAAGAGACTGCATTTGGGGTGGCACCTGTGGCTCAGTGAGTAGGGCGCCAGACCCATATACTGAGGGTGGCGGGTTCAAATCCAGCCCCAGCCAAACTGCAACTAAAAAATAGCTGGGCGTTGTGGGTGCCTGTAGCCCCAGCTACTTGGGAGGCTGAGGTAAGAGAATCGTCTAAGCCCAAGAACTGGAGGTTGCTGTGAGCTGTGACTCCACGGCACTCTACCAAGGGTGACAAAGTGAGACTCTATCTCTAAAAAAATAAAAATAAAAAAAGACTATTTGTAGAGGAACCACAATATGCTGGGCATGGTAGGTAACAGGAGCTGGTAATCTTCCTCCTCTAAACAGAGTGTATTGTCTTGTCAGGAGTTCAAGATACCCTGATGAGGTAGGACATGGGTTCACCAGCTATGACAAAGGCCAATATAACATTGCTTTTAAATAGAACTTTCCTTCTTATTTAAGTAGCCTTGGGCTAATACGGTGGCTCTGTGGAGCTGGGGACCTAGATAGGATGCTGTGCCATTGTTAGTTGAAATTTCTGTCTAACGGTCTTACAAAGTAGTTGCTTCAGCTCCAGCATGATGCCTTCATTCCAGCCAGTAAGAAGAAAAGAAGTGGAGGGGAAACTTTTTTAAGGGTATGATCATAACCTGTGAATTGCACATATCATTTCAGCTTATACCCCTTTGGTCACAATTTAGTTATATGGCTATGTCTAGCTGCTGCAAGGGAGGCTGGAAAACGTAGTGTTTAGCTGGGTGGCCAAGTGGCCAGATAAAACTTAGGGAATCTATTGCCAAAAGAAGAAAGGAGAATGGATTTTGAGGGACAAGTAGCAGCGTACGCCATACACGACTATTGCTGTTGGGTCAGGCCAACCCCATATAAAACATACATCATTGGCTCTACCATTTAATAGCTATAATATCTTAGGAAAATTGCTTTTCTCTGCTACTCAATTTTCTCATCTATAACAAGATAAAAATACATAATTGGGGGCGGTGCCTGTGGCTCAGTGGGTAGGGCACCAGCCCCATATACCAAGGGTGGCAGGTTCGAAACTGGCCTCAGCCAAATTGCAACAACAAATAGCCAGGCGTTATGGTGGGTGCCTGTAGTCCCAGCTACTTGGGAGACTAAGGCGAGAGAATCACCTAAGCCCAGGATTTGGAGGTTGCTGTGAGCTGTGACACTATAGCACTCTACCGAGGATGATAAAGTGATGCTCTGTCTCTAAAAAAAAGAAAAAGAAAAAAAATCATTGAGTTGACAGGACTAAATCTGAGAATATATGTAAAGCATCTGGAACACAGTAGGTGCTCGATCCATGTGTCCTACCTGAGTCAGTTTCCAAAGCATTTCCCAAAGAAAATTCCCAAAGTCTGAAGGGCAGGAACAAGAGGGACTAGATCTTGGGTGCTGGCTTTCTGGCCTGTTTGTTTTACATTTCCCCATTGGTTGTTGTATAAATTCTGGGTGTATGTAGTAGGATATTTTTGTGTCATTTATAGTCATATCTCATCAGAATGAGGTCAGCAGTGACAGCCCTTTATGTATATCATATTTCTGCATTTGGTGAGGCAGTTCAGGTCAGAACAATGCTTGAGTGCAGATTCTAGGTCAGGCTGCTGGGATCTCAGCTCCACTGACAGCTGTCACTGTTATCATTGGACATGCCATTCAATATCCTTGAACCTCAGGTTTCTTATCTGTAAAATGGGAATGATAATAGGGTTGCTATGAAAATGAAACGATTCACGTTAGTACTTAACACATAAATGTTCAAAAGTGTTATTTATGTCAAAGAAACATGCCTCATATTGTTTTAGAAATGAATTTCCAGAATCACTAAATTTAAATCCTCAAACAGAACTGAAGGGAGTCTTTATTTATTTTTTTTGTTTTTGAGACACAGTCTCAAGCTGCTGCCCTGGGTAGAGTGCCATGGTGTTACAGCTCGTAGCAACCTCAAACTCTTAGGCTCAAGCGATTCTCTTGCCTCAGCCTCCCAAGTAGCTGGGACTACAGATACCTGCCACAATGCCCGAACATTTTTTTTTTTTTTTGAGACAGAGCCTCAAGCTGTCACCCTGGATAGAGTGCCGTGGCATCACAGCTCACAGCAACCTCCAATTCCTGGGCTCAAGCGAGTCTCCTGCCTCCGCCTCCCAAGTAGCTGGGACTACAGGCG
>CAUYRH010154867.1:0-16591 GCA_963574655.1 Perodicticus potto
AAATCCTTCAAATCTACCATAACCAAACTTTCGCTCAAACTTCACTTAAACTAAATCACTCTTCTACCCCTGGCACTTCTACACCTACATTCCCTACCAAAGAAACTCTCCAACCTCTCTCCTTTTAAGTTCATGTTTTTCTTTATTACTAAGTCTAAAATCATCACTAACAAAATCCAATCACTTCAAAAAAGCCTCAAACTCCAAAAAAACAACATGAATCAGTTATCAAATTTCTCCTCTTAATTCGCTCAACACTCACTCTAAGTTACACTTCTACCCTTCCTCACATCTATAATTATCATCCTTAAACTAATGGCTGTGACTCCATACATAACTCATTTTATTCAAACTCAACTCTCAAAGTTGTCTCAACAGGTAACTACTCAGTTGATATTCCAAACCTACACCCCAAATACAGCTCCCAACCTACAACAAGAAACTGTTCTTCATGAATAGACTACACTCTACTCCAGGCCATAAGACTTTCCTAAACACCACTTCTTTTTTTTTTTTTGTTTGTTTGTTTGTTTGTTTTGTAGAGACAGAGTCTCACTCTATTGCCCTCAGTAGAGTGCTGTGGAGTCACAGCTCCCAGCAACTTCCAGCTTTTGGGCTTAGGAGATTCTCTTGCCTCAGCCTCCCAAGTAGCTGGGACTACAGGTGCCCGCCACAACGTCCGGCTATTTTTTGATGCAGTTTGGCTGGGGCCGGGTTTGAACTTGCCACCCTCGGTATATGGGGCTGGTGCCCTACTCGCTGAGCCACAGGCGCCGCCCCCTAAACACCACTTCTAAACAGCCGCCACTTACATCCTCCCAATGAAAAATCATAATCACCCTCTAGTTGGCCAATTAAAAACTACGTGCCCCTCTCAGCAGGAAGAAGCTACAGAAGAGAGAACTGGACGTCTCCTATCCCAAGGCTCCCAAGTCTCCTAATCCTTCTATTTTTAACATATCAAGAAGGGAGGAATGTTAGATAATTGCAAAACTTCATCTCCCTATCCCAATTATCCACTGAAAAGTTCAAACTTATGGCCCACCCTCTATGGCTCTTCGCGCCAAAACAGTAACAACTCCTTATTGGCTATTCTACCATCCCGTCACCTCCCCTAACCAAATCTATATAAGGTGCCCTGTCTTTTGTTCTCTCTCTTTTCTCTCTCTCCCCTCTCTCCCCTCCATGTGTCTCATGTCTCTCTCTCTCTCTCCCCTCCTCTTTCTACCTTCTCTCCTCTCCTTTCTTTCCCCGTCTCTCTCCCTCCCTCTCTCTCTTTCTTTCTTTCTCTTTCTCCCCTCCTCCTTAATGCTGCTCTGCAGCATCCCCTGCCAGTAAAAGACCTTTTGTACAAGCCTTGGTAGTCTGTGAGGTTTATGCCAGTCAAGTGTCCCCTTTTCACTAGGCAAGAGATGAACATTCGAGGCATAGGATATAGTGTAGAAAATTGTACAGAAGTGGGAAGTAAATTTCAGGGGGCAGGGCCTATCTGCTAGGAGGTGTTGAATCTCTGGTTTAGCTTGTAGGCTAGATACTGGAATTAGACCCTAGATGATATTATACAAACTTCTACAAAATGAATCCACACAAGTTTTTACTACCTTTCTCTCTTCCTGTCATTTGGAAATGCAATAATTTTAATGTTAATGTCCTTATATACGTAGGTTACTGCCAATATTTTCAGACAGACTACTAAGGAACTCAGTCAGCAGTGTCTTATCTGATTCACCTGTTCAAGTTTCAACTTGCTTAGCTTATTGGTGTTGCTGGGAAGGCTTCATTTGTTTCCTTCTAGGTGGATTTTATGTTCTTTGATTTTTGTATCTCAATACCTTCATAATGACCCATGTATAATTAGAGAGACAAGGGTGACCTGATCATTAGTGTTCAAGCAAGAGTCCAGGCTTGAAAAATTCCTGAGCAAAAAAAAAAAAAAAAAAAAAAAAAAATCCTGAGCAAATGAAGTCAAACAGTCATTAAAAATAGACACTTGTTTAAATTGCAAAGTTATATGAAACTTAACTTGGGTCAATTCTGGTAAGGAAATGAAATTTAACCTCACCCAATCGTAATCAGCCTACTAAAACATGATTATGTAACTAAAGACTTTCTGACAAGATGAACTAAAAAAGACAATTTTGATTTTGCAATCAATCAACTTTTTTAGCTTCCACATTTTCCCAGTAGATACTTGCCTCTGTTGCTAGTCAGGAGAACACTAAACCTCTTTTGGTTTGTGTTTCCCAATTCATAAATTGTTTCTTGTTCATATAAATGCTTTAAAGTTTTATTGTTCCTCGGTTTATGTTGAACACTGTGGTGTCAGAAAATTGGGATCTGAAGAGACCACTGCCTCCCCCTCTGCATAGCAAGTAACCAGGTGTAGGTACCCGTCCCGCCCATCTCCCTGGCTGTTTTCATGCTGCATCTGGAAGTTGCCATTAGGTTCCACTCTATGTGGAGCTCCCCACCTTGCGTGCTGAGCTCTCTGAGTTTTGGGGAGTAATTTTAGGACTTTTGAACTCTGTCTCTGTGCCCGTCTGTGCTGGGATGAATCTCCCCTGGTGTGTGCATGACCAGCTGCTGGTCATCTTGTTGAGATTTTATCTCTGAGCTGGGACTTTCCTGGTTACACGCTACCATTTCATTTTCATGACACACCCACCCAGCACCTCCAAATTGTACTGCTCTGTGTAATTTTGCTGGGCTGTGTCATTGTCCTCCTGACATTAACACAATTTTGTATGCTTACAATAACTTTGTATATTTATTCTTATCCTAGCAGAATGTGGCAGCAGGAGAGCAGTAACCTTTTTAGTTCTGTAGCCCTGTCACCCTCTTAGAACTGTGCTGGGAACACAGTGTCTGCTCAGTGGATGTCTGCTGGAGGAATGAATGAGTGAAATGAATGAATGATAAGAGGAGGAATTAGGACATCATCTTCATTGTGGAGAAGATGTGAGGAAGGTGGGTGACCCCTCTATCTATGGTGTTAGGGATGTGGGATCCCTGCCTGGGAGGAGACTCATGATCTGGTAACTCAGGTAATGAGGGGTCACTCCATCTTTCTTCACAGGACAGAAATAAAGATAAAGGTTCACCCCATTTCTCTGCTGCTTTTTGGTGTCTGACCTCCTCCTTCTGCTACTCTGAGGTTGTTGGAACAGTGAATTCTCTTTATGCTGCTTCCTATTTTACCTAAAGTTAGTTAATTCAGTTAAACACTGGAATTCCCCAAATCTGGTGTTCCTGTTAAAGATTTTTTTTCTTGAGACAGTCTCACTTTGGTCATCCTTGGTAGAGTGCTATGGTGTTATAGCTCACAGTAACCTTAAACTCCTGGATTTAAGCAATTGTCTTGCCTCAGTCTTCTAAGTAGCTGAGACTACAGGCACCCACCACAATACCTGGCTATTTCCAGAAATGAGATCTTGCTCTGGCTCTGGCTGGCATCAAACCTGTGAACTCAGAAAATCCACCTGCTTTGGCCTCCCAAGTGCTGGGATTACCAGCATGAGCCATCATGCCCATGCCCTGTGAAAGCTCTTGAATCCTCAATCTCCCACCACTTTGTGCCCAGGAGAGACAAAATCTCCAATGGTTCCTCTGAAGGAGAGGCTGAAATATTACTGCTGTTTGTGGTACTAATAAGAGCAAGACATATCAGCTGACATTATAGAGTGGTGGGAAGAATGGAAATTGCTGTTTCTGAGGACCTGGAAGAGAAACAAAAAAATGGAAATCAGGAATCTCGGACTGAGGAGCAAAGGTGCAGATGTGATGACCTGCTGCCTCTTTTATTATATGAGTGAGGCACTCCAGAAAGACCCACTCTGTCACCAGAACATTCCTTTGAATGCTGCACCTGTCCACAGCTTGCAAGGGACTTTCTCTTCCTGTCCCTGTGGATTCCTGAGAGCAGCCCTGTAATGCAGGCAGGGCAGGGGCTCTCATCACCCATCTCTTATTGCTGTGTCTACAAATTCCTGGTCCTGGAGCCTGTGACCTTCCTGACAGGTGTTGAATGAATGGATGGCTCACTGTTGGGAGCAGATGTGAAGGCAGAGTGGGCAGGAGCCAACTGGTTTTAGTGAGAACTTTCTCTTTCACATCCTCCTCCTTCCTGTTCCCACCAGGTGCTCAGCTGCCCCCTGCCTCAGAACATGGAAGGTGTGGGGAAAGATGGCCACTTCTTCCCTAAGTGCAGCAAGCTAACCCCCAGTCCTTGTCCCTGAGCCTGCAAGTTTTAGCTGCCCCTGCCAGGGCTGATCCTACCCAAGTTCCTGGTGAGCAAACAATGGTGGAAAACTTACCCAAGCTATGTTTCTCAAGATGTAACCCCACCCTGAGCTAACCGCAATGTTCCGCTTTTGTATTTGTTTACTTGCTTGCTTGCCCATTTGTATTTGCTTACTTGCTTGCTTGCCCAGCTACACAAAAAAAGATATAAAAGACAATTTGCTTTTCACTTTGGGGCCACCTGCCTTTAATAGCAGTGGCCCCCTGCATGGGTGTAATAAAATCACCAGTAGATTTTTGCCTACGTGGGGTCAGAGTCCTACATTCTCTTCTGCTGTGGTTACAACATTTCCTGGAGGCCCCAGCAAGATCCTCACCCACCCTGGGACCCCTGCCTGGGCCCACCGCCAGCCGATGGCTCTAGGGGAAGGTCTTGGAGAAGACATTTCTCTGCCCCGGGGCCCTCATATGCGTGGTTTTGGGCACAGGTTTCCAAATTTCCATTCTGGTGACTTGGTTGTGGCACCTCGGGTAAGTCTGTCTGGATCTCTAGAGAATCTGGGGGAACTAGACTAGCAGGACACAGCTGAGGGTTGGTTTCTGGACTGAGGAGAGACATCTCCCTGTCCCTCTGGGTTGTTTGTCTTATTTGTTATTTTTTGTCTCCCTGTCATTAGTATTTCATTGTCTGCACCCACTTTGCATGCTTTGTGTATAAGTCATTCTGGGACAGGGACCATCCATGCCCCTCACCCCTTTAGAGTGCCTTCTCACTAACTTTTCTGATTTTAGCCTCTGAGCCAGGGGATATGGTGTGAAAGTGAAACCAGGCACGCTGCACACTCTCTGTGAACTGGAGTGGCCAGCATTCAGGATGGGGTGGCCCCCCCATGGGATCTTTTAACCTCCCCCTTCTTTCCAACATCAGGACAATTATTTATGCCACTCCGGCCACCCGGACCATATTCCCTACATCGATGTCTGGATCGACATTGCTTCTGAAGGTCCAACTTACATTCAGAAGTGCAACAGCCATCTGACTCCCTCCCATGTCCTTTTATGCTTCCCCTTCAGGTCCATCTCAGGCATACCAGCCTAAGACTCCTAAGGCCCAGATTCCTCAGCTGGGGGAACACAAGACTAATACCTCTGTATTGCCCCCTCCTCCTGAGGATCCTATCTTAGACCCACCCCTCCAATACCATTCTTTGTACCCACCTCCATACGACCACCACCCAGATGTGTTGGCACCTCCGACTCCCCCGGCGCAGCAGGCAGGGAGTGGATGGAACCGCACGTGGTCCTTCTCAGACCCAAGAGGGGGGCACCTACCAGTCTCTGGGCCCTGATTCCACCTCTACTCCAGCCCCTCTGAGAGCCAGGACACCCCTGGCAGCCTCTATTTTGCCCCTTTGCCAACTGGCCCCCACCCCTGCGTCAGGGGGGATAGCCTTTTATAGTATATAATTGTTAACAGCTCCTCCAGGTCTTATTCACATCCAAGGAACATGAACATATCCTGAGGGCATCCAGGAAAGCTGTCCTGGGACCGGATGGACAGCCCAGCACCAATGCTACCCTGTTGGAGGCCCAATTCCCCAGTGACCGACCCCCATGGGACCCTAACTCTGATGAAGGTAGGGAAGCTCTACTCTGTTACTGCCAGATTCTAATGCAGGGCCTTTGGACAGCTGCTTGTAAACCTACCAATTTATCTAAGGTCAGTGAAATCATTTAAGGAGCCATGGAAAGCCCAGCTTTTCTTGAAAGGCTATTAGAAATCTATAGAATTTATACTCCTATTGATCCAGAGACTCTAGAAAACAGGTGGGCTATAAATGGAGCCTATGTTGCTCAGTTGCTTCCCTGATATTAGGAGAAAGTTACAGAAGCCTGAAGGTTTTTTTTTTTTTTTAAGACAGAGCCTCAAGCTGTCACCCTGGATAGAGTGCTGTGGCCTCACAGCTCATAACAACCTCCAATTCCTGGGCTCAAGCAAGTCTCCTGCCTCTGCCTCCCAAGTAGCTGGGACTACAGGTGCCTGGCATAATGCCCGGCCATTTTTTGGTTGCAGCTGTCATTGTTGTTTGGTGGGCCCAGGCTGGATTCGAACCCGCGAGCTCAGGTGTACGTGGCTGGTGCCTTAGCCCGTTGAGCCACAGGCGCCGAGCTGGCCTGAGGGTTCTGAAGGAAAGAATCTTAGTGAGTTGGTGGAAGTAGCCCTATAGGTTTTTAACAACTGGGAAACCGTAGATGTAGCTGCCACTAAATGAACAGTTAAGGTCGTTATTGCTGCCCTACAGGAGCACTTCTGAGCCAAAGGGGCTCCTCAGGGCAGGGGTTCTAGGCCCCCCTAAAAGCCAGTCAGTATGCCTATTGCAAGGAACTGGGATACTGGAAAAGTGAATATCCATGGGGGCAGTTAGAGCACAGACACTGGCACCTGCCAAGGTCTTAGTCGAAGAAGATATCAACTGAGGGAGTCGGGGCTCCTTCCCCCTAAGCCCCCAGGAGCCCATGATAACCTTACAAGTGGGGGGCTGGCCTGTGGACTTTCTGGTAGCCACAGAAGCTACCACTGACAGCCAACACACTCACCTTTGTGGAGGTGTCCAAGGACCCCAACCACCTGGCTCTGTGGAGTCCCCAGATTGTGGGGCTGTACAATTGGTTGCAGCAGCACTGTGAGCTCAACCACCACACGACAGAGGCAGCAGCAGATGCTGAAGAACATCACAGCAGACGATCAAAGGCCTGTCCCCCCAGTGGACTGGCGTGCTGAGCCACTTGGCCCTGGAGCAGGAGTGCATCCTGAACCCCCTGCTGGACCATGTCCAAACCACAAACCACCACCAGCTGTGCTCACTGACTGGCATCATCCGGAACCTGTCTCAGAAGAGATCCTTGCGCTAAGCTACAGACACGTCCACAGCAAAGGGAAACACACTGGTGGACCAGACAGCCAAGGCGGCTGCCCTAAGACCAGTGGGGCCCCTCCACATCCTCCTAGTCTTACCGGATTGCCTCCTACTGTCCGCGCCAGTCTATTCAGAAACAAAGAAGAAAGCAAATGCCTGGACTGTCTGACAGGCCCCCAGGACTGGCTCATGTGCCCAGATGGCTGCCTCTTCCTCCCGGAAACATTAGGATGGCAACTAATTAACTAGCTACACCAGGGAACTCACCTTGGGGCCTCCAAACTCAGCCAACTCATATCCAAGCATCTGTACATCCCTCGCCTCTGCAAATGGACTAGAGATGCGGCCTCCAGATGCTTCCCACGCAACAAGGTAAATGCCACCCATGTACCTCGTCACCTGGAATTGCAGTTCCAAGGAACTAACCCAGGGGAACACTGGGAGCTCGATTTTACTGAAATCAAACTGGGATGATACGGATATAAATATCTCCTAGTCTTAATTGATACCTTTTCAGGATGGCCAGAAGCATTCCCGTGAGAAAAAGAGTCAGCCTTAACAGAGGCAAAATACCTTCTCACTGACATTATCCCCCGATTCAGATTGCCTCTCACCCTGGGGTCCAACAACGGCCCAGCCTTCGTAGCCCAGGTTTCTAAAAACCTGGTGGCCACTCTAAAAATTATATTGTGCCTATAAATCCCAAAGTTCAGAACAAGTAGAAAAAATGAATAGAACATTTAAAAACAATCTTAACTAAGTTGCATATAGAAACTGGCGGCAACTGGGTAGACCTCCTCCCATTCACCCTGTTGTGGGCCCGATATACCCCTCACTTAACTGTTAGCCCCCATCCATAACCAAAAAATTTAAGTTCATTACAGGCCCTTCAAAAGCTACACTTGGACCTCCAAGATAACATCCGGTTAACCACCTCTGGGCCTGCCAGTACCCCACCACTAGAGCAACTACATGCCCTCCAACCTGGAGACTGGGCATGGGTAAAAAAACATAACTCAGAACACCCAGCCCACTTTCCACTTTGATCTCTGCACTTTGTTTGGTTATAGCTGGACGGGGGCTCAACAATCAGGTACGGAGGAATGTGTGACCCAGCTTGGGGCTATATAAGCTGACACACAAGGACTCAGAAATGTTGACTTTTACATATGCCCTGCAGCTGTATTAAGTTTTTCCTCAAATGTCCCAATCTGCAGGGGGCCAACAGATGAGTGTAAAGCCTGGAGCTGTGAAACCCTAGCTTCTTGGGAAATAACAAAGGACCCGCAGATAGGGTTCTGCAGAGATGAAAGGATTGGTGGAGAGAAGAGTGGCAAACAGGTTTAGCAGGACCACTCCTCCTCCTTCTAATTGGCATTACCTGTGGCCCTATCATTTTTAACCGCTTTATGGCATTCATACAGCAAAGACGCCAATCCATAAAATTAATAGTCCTGCATACTCACTACCAACCTGTGCCCATGAGTCAGATGAATCAAGGGTTTGATTCCCTGCTAAGACCAGTGGGGAATGCAGCAAGCTAACCCTCAGCCCTTGTGCCTGAGCCCACAAGTCCCAGCCCCCCATCCCGTCCCCACCCCTGGCTGATGCCGAGAACAGGCTTCAGAACAAGGAAGCACGAAAAGTCCCAAGTACTTGGAATCCTGCCCAAGTTCCTGGTGAGCAAACAATGGTGGAAAACTTACCCAAGCTATGTTTCCCAAGCTAACCCCACCCCGAGCAAACTGCAACATTCCACTTTTGTATTTGCTTGCTTGCCCAGCTACACAAAAAAAGGTATAAAAGACAACCTGCTTTTCACTTTCGGGGCTGCCTGCCTTTAATAGCAGTGGCCCCCTGTGCAGGTGTAATAAAATCATCAGTTGATTTTTGCCTAAGTGGGGTCCAAGTCCTACATTCTCATCTGCTGTGGGTACAACATTAAGTAGTGCTAAAATCTGCCCATATTGTGACCTGAACTACTTACCTTTCACATTTGACTCGAATTCTGGATCCATCCCTAGTAAAAATTGGTAATAAACAGAAATATGATACACTCATTTAAAATAAATATCTCTGAAGCTAAACTTATCCTTTTTTTCTTTTGGCTTCACTATATGTATAGCATTCCTATTTTTTTTCCTTTTTTAAAACATTCTGTAACCTAAAGTTCAATTCTATAACAACATTTATGATTCATAGATCAGACAGAATCAAATATGTTCATTTTCTGCTTTTCCTCTGAGGCTCCTGTATCTCCGGGGATGGAAATAACATCAAAGAAAACCAGAGTTAGGTGCAGTTAAAGCATCAAGACCAGATTTACTCAGAAACTATCGCAACACAGTAAATGAGACCTTGGTGTTAAAATGGACTCAACACTGAAATACAACAAGAACAAGTAGGGATCTACATACAAGTTCCAGGTTGAAGTGTGGGGTGGGGTTGGTGGATGGAAAGTTACCACAGGGCCATATCAAGGCTGGCGGGATCCTGGGTAAATTGACTCAGTTCTATTTGTGTGGGTGTGTGTTTTTGTTTAAAGGCGGGTCATGGTGATCAGATAGTCCATGGGGGACAGCAGGCGATGAGGAATTTGGTCAGCTATGGGGGGGCGGTGGGATTCACTATAAGCTGAGTTAGGAGGATTCCTGTTAAAGCCAGATTCTAAGAAGAAGGACCCCGAAGCCCACGGTGAGGGCCTAGTTGTGGAGGGAGTTCAGAGGAGCAGGACTGAAGAGCGGTCAAGGAGAGTGTTTGTCAGTTAGTAGAGAGCAGCCAAGGCCTCGGCTTCTTGCTTAAAGCGGCGGGTGGGATAGTCTGTGCTTCATGCTGCGGTCTCTTATCTCCACATCTCTCTATTTTCCATAAATCTTAGGGGAAAAAGTCTCTAGAACAGATTGTAACTAAATGACAGAAGAGTGGCAAAAGTAGACACACAAAGACTCCTAGATGGTGGCGTTTGGTGCGCGAGGCTTGGCGCGTCATGCTGATCCAGGGTCGGCGGCTCTATGGCATCCAGGTGAACTGGAACCACTGGATACAGGGGCGAGTCTCGTGGATCTCTATTGTCACAGGCAACTACATAGAACATCTTTTCCGGCTTGTCTGAATATCTGCAGTTTGCAACAGGAGTCGGTTGACTTGTGAGGTGACAATCAGTTAAAGGCACTGGGACTAAACTCTTATGACAATTTTCCCGAGTGGGGTTTGTAGGGCAGGCTATATTTGGGGTATCACAAACCTTAACTACATCAGGATAGGTTGTATGAAGAAAAGTATTCCTGTTTTTGCATCGTTGGCTGTAACTGTTAACTACCCGCATTGCAGTAGTGCATTGGGGGTTGGTCATATTTACATGCTGGACTTGAAACCACTGAGCCGAGGTTAAATCAGGAGGTTTGGCATGGAAGGGGCCCACCATTGCCATGAGCCCCAGCATCAGAGGCAGACAAAGTCCGGAATCAAGCAGCTTTGGAACCATGCTTCCTGTGAGGAAAGAGGAGAAGTAACGGCTCCTGCGTCTGTCTCAGTTACGACACCTGCTTCAGTGTCTGCAGGTCCCTCTGCTGTCAGGCTGGGGTCCCATTTCCTTTCTCTTCCTGTCCCCAAAGTGTCCATGTCTACAAGGCACCCCTGCCTCAGTTGTTGCCCCATCACTGCCCCTCCTGTCCTCAATCGCTGACCTGTCACTGCCCCTCCTGACACAGCTGAAGAGGTCACTCACTCACCCAGTCTCTGTGCTGTGGCTCCTGTGAGAAGTGATCCAGCTGGCTGTCCCGGGGCGGCTCAGACGCTGCTGGTCCCACCCCACTTGTAAATATAGAGCAGGCTGATGGGTGTGACTGTATAGCCAGGAAGGTCTGAGTGTCCTGATTGGCCTCTTTGTGCAATGAGACTTTTTGCTTGTCACTTGAATGACTAAGGGAAACCCTAAACAACACTGCTGCTGCTTCTGTCATAGCGGATCTAAGGCATCCTGTGTGGGTGAGAGGTTTGCCAGGGCACCTGGACTCTGTTGATGAAAAACATATACATAGAAGGAGCTCAGATTTATAGCTCTGCTTCCACTGGAAGGTGACCCATAAAGGCCGGCCTAGAGCGAGTATTCAGAGCATAAGCCAGGAAGGTCTGTTTGCACAGCACAAGCTCAGGTCCCCCTTCTGTTTCTAGTATGAACCCTGGCTCCTTCTCACACAAATGTTGTCCACGTCATCACCCCGTCTCAAGCAGCAAACTTGGACTATGAATTTCTTCCTGCTTAAAATTCTGCCAGTCATTACAATAGTTTATTATACATAAACTATGAGGTTTTCTTTTTTCTTTACTCATCTTACATTGGATTCACTTTCTTCTGATTCTTGCCCTGATTATTGCTTTTACTTGGCATAAAGTCACGTAATCTGAAGAAGTTCAGAGGAAAGTCACTCTGTAATCTCTGGCAGAGGAGGAACATTTCCTGTCATAAAGTATACAAAGCAGCCCTGTGTTTTCTTGCTTCTTTTCTGCTTGTTCTGTTTTCTGCAAAAATTTGTGTTCTGGAGCTGCCATTCAGCTTCCTAGTAAATTTTATTTTGTGATGTTAACAAGAAAATGTGTCTGTATTTATAAAACCAAAATTTAAGGACAGGGCATTGTATTTTTGTAAGTATAGAGGTTGTGAGGTATACTTTTTTTTTTTTTTTTGAGACAGAGTCTCACTATGTCTCCCTCAGTAGAGTGCTGTGTTATCACAGCTCACAGCAACCTCAAACTCATGGGCTTAAGTGATTCTCTTGCCTCAGCCTTCCAATTTGCTGGGACTACACGTGCCTGCCACAATACCCGACTTTTTTTTTTTTTGTTGCAGTTGTCATTTTGTCTAGCAGACCCGGGCCGGGCTCCTACCTACCACCTTCACTGTATGTGGTGGGTGCCCTACTCAGTGACCCATGGGCGCCAAGCCATGATGTATATTTTGATACATGGAAAACATTCTGTGTTGGTCCTCAGAGAAAGTGGAAAATAAGTGTAGACACTTAATTTTATTACACTGTGACAGAGGCGATACTGCTTGTGTGAACATGGTTTTATGGGCACTGAGGATGAGGGAAGTTGGTTGGCCCAGTGGGACAAAACAGGCTTCCAGAAGGAAGGGCCTCAGGAACTGGCCCTAAGGATAAGCAGGGGTGTTTAGGGACTAGGCAAGAGATGAACATCTAGGCATAGGAGATAGTGTATAAAATTGTACAGAAGTGGAAAGTAAATTTCAGGGGGCAGAGCCTATTTGCTAGGAGGTGTTAACTTCTAGGTTAGATTACGCCCTAAATAATATTATACAAACCTCTAACAAAATGAATCCACACACCTTTTTATTACCTTTCTCTCTTCCTATCATCTGGAAATGCAATAATTTTAATGTTAATATCCTCATATACATAGGTTACTGCCAATATTTTCAGATAGACTACTAAGGAACTCAGTCAGCAGTGAATCAGTCCTTTCTGATTCACCTGTGCAAGTTTCAACTTGCTCAGCTTATTGGTGTTGCTGGGAGGGCTTCTTTTGTTTCCTTCCAGATGGAATTTATGTTTTTTGATATTTGTGTATCTCAATACCTTCGTGAGGACCCACATATAATTAGAGAGACAACGGTGATGCTATCAGTAGTGTTCAAGCAAGAGTCCAGGCTTGAAAAATTCCTGCGCAGATGAATCAACTAGGCATTAAAAATAGACTCATACAAGGCTCGGCGCCTGTGGGTCAACAGGCTAAGGCTCCAGCCATGTACACCTGAGCTGGCGGTTTCCAATCCAGCCCGGGCCTGCCAAACAACAATGACAGCTGCAACCAAAAAATGGCCGGGCGTTGTGCCAGGCGCCTGTAGTCCCAGCTACTTGAGAGGCAGGAGGCAGGAGACTTGCTTGAGCCCAGGAATTGGAGATTGCTGTGAGCTGTGATACCACAGCATTCTATCCAGGGTGACAGCTTGAGGCTCTGTCTCAAAAATAAAAAAAAAAATAGACTCATGCTTGCTTAAATGCCAAAGTTATATGAAACTTAACTTGGGTCAATTCTGGTAAAGAAATGAAACTTAACCTCAGCCAATCATAATCAACCTAGTCATATATGATTATGTAACTAGAGACTTTTGACATGATGAAAAAGACAATTTTGATTTTGCAATCAATCAACTTATTTAGCTTCCACATTTTTCCCAGTAGATCCTTGCCTCCATTGCTAGTCATGAGAACATTAAACCTCTTTTGGTTTGTGTTTCCCAATTCATAAATTGCTTCTTGCTCATATAAGCACTTTAAAGTTTTATTGTTCCTCAGTTTACGTTGAACACTGTGGTGTCAGAAAATTTGGATCTGAAGGAGACCTCTGACTCCCTCTCTGCACAACAAGTAACCAGGTGTAGGTACTCGCCTCGCCCATCTCCCTGACTGTTTTCCAGCTGCATCTGCTGAGCTCTCTGAGTTTTGGGGAGTAATTTTAGGACCTTTGAACTCTGTCTCTGTGTCTGCCTGCGCAGGGATGAGTCTCCCCTGGTGTCTGCCTGACCAGCTGCTGGTCATCTTGTTGAGACTTTATTCCCTGAGCTGGCACTTTCCTGGTTACACGCTGCCATGTCGTTCTCGTGACACACCTCACCCAGCACCTCCAAATTGTACTGCTCTGTGTAATTATCTGTGTGCTGGGCTGTGTCATTGTCCTCCTGACATGAACGCAATTTTGTATGCTTACAACGATTTTGTACATTTACTCTTATCCCAGCAGAATGTGGAGATTCTTAGTTCCTTAGCCCTGTCACCCTCTTCAAACTGTGCCAGGAACACGGTGTCTGCTCAGTGGATGTCCGCTGGAGGAATGAATGAGTGAAATGAATACGAGGGGGAATTAGGACACTATCTTCATTATGGAGAGGCCACGGGGAAGGTAAGTGACCCCTCTATCCAAGGTGTTAGGGATGTGGGATCCCTGACTGGGAGGACACTCATGATTTGGTAACTCAAGTGATGGGGGTTCACTCCATCTTTCTTCACAGGACAGAAATAAAAGTGGAGGCTCACCCCATCTCTCTCCAGCTTTGCAGGCCCATCTCTTCCTTCTGTTCCTCCAAGCTCATTGGAAGAGTGAGCTCACTCCATGCCGCTTCCTAATTTACCTACAGTTAGTTAATACAATTGAACATGGGAATTCCCTAATTCTGGTGGAAGCTCCTTTTTTTTTTTTGAGTCAGTCTTATTTAATGACCGTCAGTAGAGTGCTGTAGCATCAGAGCTCACAGCAATGTCAAACTCCCGGGCTTAAGCGATTCTCTTGCCTCAACCTCCCAAGTAGCTGTACTGCTCTGTGTAATTATCTGTGTGCTGGGCTGTGTCATTGTCCCCCTGACATGAACACAATTTTGTATGCTTACAACAATTTTGTACATTTATTCTTATCCCAGTAGAATGTAGCAATAGGAGAGTGGTAACGTTCTTAGTTCCATAGCTCCATCACCTTCTTCAAACTGTTCCAGGAACATGGTGTCTGCTCAGTGGATGTCTGCTGGAGGAATGAATGAGTGAAATGAATACGAGGGGGAATTAGGACACTATCTTCATTGTGGAGAGGCCACGGGGAAGGTGGCTCACCCCTCTATCCTAAGGTATTAGGGATATGGGATCCCTGACTGGGAGGAGACTCATGATTTCATAACTCAGGTGATTGGGGTTCACTCTATTTTTCTTCACAGACAGAAATAAAAGTGAAGTTTCACCCCATCTCTCTCCAGCTTTGCATTGTCTCAGCTCTTCCTTCTGTTCCTCCAAGCTTGTTGTAAGAGTGAGCTCACTTCATGCCACTTCCTATTTTACCCACATTAAGGGGATTCTGTTGAGCACTGTTGCTCCCCAAACCGGTGTTTCTAGGTAAACCCTGGAGTCGACAGACAGTCCCCTCACCCCCCACCCCTGGGAGAAGCAACATCTGCAATGGTCCTTCAGAGGAGCGGCTTAGATGTATCCACAGTTTGTAATCAAAAAAAGCAAGAATTTATCGGCATTTGGGATTGGTGGGAGGAACGGAAATTGCTGTTTCTGAGGAACTGAAAGAGTGACAGAAAAAGAGAAGTCAGGAATCTCAGAGCAAAGGTGCAGATGTGATAAACTGCCACCTCTGACTTGTTATGAGTGAGGCACTCCAGAAAGACCCACTCTGTCACCAGAACTTCATTAGAATGCTGCACCTGTCCACGGCTTGCAAGGGGCTTCTTCTTCCTGTCCCCTGTGGACTGCTGAGTGCAGCCCTGTAACACAGGCAGGGCAAGGGCTCTCATCATCCATCTCTTACTGCTATGTCTACAAATTCCTGGTCCAGGGGTCTGTGACCTTCCTGACAGGTGTTGAATGAATGGATGACTCACCGTTGGGGGCAGATTTGAAGGCAGAGTGGGCAGGAGCCGACTGCCCTTGGTGAGAGCTCCCCCTTACACGTCCTCCTCCTTCCTGTTCCCACCAGGTGGCCACCTGCCCAGGACTTGGAAGGTGTGGGGAAAGTGGCCACTTCTTCCCTAAGCAATGCTAAAATCTGTCCATAGTGCATCCTGAACTATTTACCTCATTTCACATTTGACTCAAATTCTGGATCCAACCCTAGTAAAAATAAGTAATGAATGGAAATTTGATGCACTCATTTATTTTTATTATTTTTTTATTAAATCATAGCTGTGTACATTAGTGCAATCATGGAGTATAGTGTGCGGGCTTCATATACAATCTGAAATATTTTCATCCAACTGTTCAACATAACCTTCATGGGATTTTCTTGTTTATTGTGTGAAAACATTTGTGTTCTGCATTCAGTAGGTCTCACCTGTCTCTTCTAAGATGCACCATAAGTGTGATCCCACCATTTACCCACTCATTTAAAATAAATATCTCTTAAGCTAAACGTTTCCTTTTTTTCTTTCAGCTTCACTATATGTATAGTATTCCTATTTTTTTAAACTTTATATGTAACCTAAAGTTCAATTCTATAACAATATTTATGATTCATAGATCAGACAGAATCAAATATGTTCATTTTCTGCTTTTACTCTGGGGCCTCTATATCTCCTGGGATGGAAATAAACATCAAAGAAAGCCAGAGCTCGATGGCAGTTAAAGCCTCAGGACCAGATTTACTCAGGAACTACTGCAATACGGTAAATGAGACGTTGGTGTCAAACTGGGCTCAGCACTGAAATACGACCAGAACAAGTAGGGATCTATGTACAAGTTCCAGGTTGGTGTGTGGGGTGGGGTTGGTGGATGGAAAGTTACCATAGGGCCATATCAAGGCTGGTGGGATCCTGGCTACATTGACTCAGTTGGATTTGTGTGTGTGTGTTTGTTTGAAGGCAGGTCATGGTGATCAGATATCCCATGGGGACGGCAGGGGATGAGGAATTTGGTCAGCTATGGTGG
>CAUYRH010154868.1:0-25828 GCA_963574655.1 Perodicticus potto
ATGGAGCTGGAACATATTCTTCTTAGCAAAGTATCTCAAGAATGGAAGAAAAAGTATCCAGTGTACTCAGCCCTACTATGAAGCTAATTTATAGCTGTCGTATGAAGGGTATAACCCAAGTATAAAACAAGAATATGGGGAAAGGGGCAAGGGCAGGGAGGGTAGCGGGGAGGTTGGGGCAGAAGGAGGGTAATTGGTGGGGCCACACCTATGGTGCGTCTTAGAAGGGTACAGGTGAACCTTACTAAATGGAGAATACAAATGTCTTCGTATAATAACTGAGAAAATGCCAGGAAGGCTATGTTAATCAGTTTGATGAAAATAGTTCAGATTGTATATGAAACCAGCACATTGTACCCCTTGATTGCACTATTGTACATTGCTATGATTTAATAATAAAGACAATAAAAAAATAAAAAATATATAAAAAATTAAAAAATTAAAAAAACAACAAAAAAAATATACTCTTATAAACTAACACTATAATTATTTTTCCCACCACAACATTGTCATAGCATTTATTGTCTGAATAATCTATACTTTGGGAAATGATAATACAATATTTTTAAGACCATGGTCATTCAAGCTGAATTTCCTGAACTCAAAGCTCATCTCTTGTAGACACTAGCCATGTAACTTTGGATAAGTTACTCAACTTCCTTCTACATCATTTACTAAGAAGCACATTATAATAATGCCTATCTCCTAGAGGGGTTCTGATTCTTAAATGAGTTAATAAATAAACCTAGAATGGTTCCTAATACCTAGTAAGCCCTCAGTGAATGAGAACTAATGTTCTTTTTACAATCTTTTAGCTCTCATCATTTCCTGTATAACATGGTGGCAAGAGTATATTTGGGTGAAAAGATAAAGATGTGACTTCCTGTTCTGATCTGCAATCTCAAGAAAGTCACATCACCTATTTGCATTGAAAGGGTTGAATTTATCTCTAAACTGTGATCAGGCTTGAAAATATCTTATCAGTTCAACTAGATTGTCAGTTGTTTGAGGGTTCAGAGCCAAGTGATATTTATCTTTATATTTTCTATAGTTCACAAAGATAGGGTTTATTATTTTATTATTCAATAATTTATTAAATTAGCATTGACTCATTGAGAAAGTGTCCCTTTTGGGAACTCATAGACCTGGATTCAATTTCTAATTCCATTTATTATGTTATTAAGTTAATTTAAGTTCTCTAAATGTTTGTATTCTTGTCCATAAAATGGGGATGATAATACCTACCTTATTAGGTTGTTATCAAAGTCAAGTGGAATGAGATGAAACACATAAAATATGTATTAGAGTTTCTTATCCTTAAAGCTAAGTTTATCACTGTTCTTTGATAACCATGATCACTAACATTGATTAAACATTTATCATTTAACAAGAGCTTTGCTTAACGCTTCCTCTATTATACCTCATTAAATATTCAGAATAACCAGTTCACGAAACTGCTCCTATTTTCTGTACAAAGTAGGTGAGGAAACAGAGGCACAGATATCTGTACAAGGACACAGAGGCCTTGCTGAGGAGCTAGGATTAAGACTTAGGAAGTCCCCTGCTCCTGACGGCATACTTGTGGCTTCTTTAAGCTTACTGCAGTTTCTTCAAATAATTAGCTTCTTAAGGGTAGTGATTTTTTTTTCTGGCTTATCACAGCTGTTTCCACAGCTCTTGGTACAGTACCAGGAACATAATAGGTTGAAAGAATCACCTATGTGATTCTTTTAATGGCATTTGTTAAAGAAAGACAGGAAGAAGGCAGTGAGTGCATCATTTGGCTTAGTTATGTGAGTTTGAGATTGTACCTGTTATTGTTTCCACATGCCTCTTTCACATAAAGACATATGGTTATCTCTGATATATACTTGAAAGTCTCTCCCTCACTTTGCCAAGTGCATTTACGTGTGATGAAAATGAACCTGAATCCACCAAAAAGAATTTTCTTTGAAAAAAGCAAAAGAGACTTTATTACAGGAAACAGTTTGCAAACCAGGGAGCTGCAGCCTTGGCTGGAAACCAAGATATGTGCAGAGAGAGAACAAAGAGAAAGGATATCTTTTATAGAGAAACTTCACCCAGGTTCCCACTCTGATCTGCTTCTGTACATGAAGGGTGCGAACTTGCCTAGTTCTGACCTGGTTGATGCAGGTCCAGGCTATCAGTTGATTCAGGTGGTATGAACAGGCATAGACAATCATGGAAGTCCCAAAGTTAAGAAAGCCTGGGGGCTTTCCAGGAAAACAGAGTAGGTGTGTGACCTCTAGTTAGCAAATAGCCACTTGGCTCTATTTTGAATTTAGGACCAGTTGGCCACTCAGGAGCCATCATGAAGGTTCTTTCAAGATTCACATATGTGATAGTAAACCTTGATGTCTTTGTCTGAAGATCGTTGTCCTATCTAAGTATCATAGGTCCCATCACTAAATTCTTCCAACTCTGGGCATTTCATCCTAATATTCAAATATTCTGAATATTTTGGAGTATATTAATATACTTGTGTTTTCTGTCAATTTGTCTCACCTCTCTTACTAAACCAATGATTCAATTCAATATGACAAAGTGCAAAATTCTTGTGCAAGGTGTTGCATAGTGTCAATTAAAGAGGTATTTGTCATGGTTCCCACTCTCCAAGAGCTTAGAATCTGGAATTTTTAAAAGTTGTACAAAAATAACACAGAAGAACCCAGAAAATATTAGTATGAATACAAGTGCATGGACAATTTTAGTGAGCTCCCTTGTACCCAGATAGGAGTTATGCAAGCAATGTCCAATTCTTCTGTGGGAAGTAAAGGGATATATTAATTAATTAATTCATTCATTCATTCATCCATCCAGCATCTGTTTGCTTGGCACTTGCCACGAACATTTTAGGCATTGTGCTAGGTACAAGAAATTCAAATATAATCTATTCCCAAAACTTGTTTTCAAGGAGCTGCTCCTCAGACAAAGAGGAAGTAATATATAAATGGATAATTTCCAGGAAAGAGGAAGTGAGATTTAGAAGTACACACAAACAGCTGTGGTGGTGTTAGACAGCAAGAAGGGACTAGTAAAAGTTTGCTGAGACTCAAACCTGCTGGCAAAGGCATCTATGGAGCTGAGAATAGAACTATTGCTGTCCGAGGTGGCACTAAGCCTGTTTTGGAGATGTATTCTGTCAGCACCAAACAATGTTCCTTGTCTAGGCTGCTTTTGAGAAGAAAAATGACACATTACATTTCTTTCGTCTTTCTTTACAGATATGAGTGCAGAACATATAGCACAGGGTGCTTTGGATTATTGCAATATGATATAGTGGAAGGTGGTATCTAGTAAATATAGTTTAGATCCCCACCCCCAAGGCTGTGAATTATTAGCAGTGAGGTCAGGAAACAAGTCAACCTCTCTGAGTCTTTCCTGAATGAGAATAATAAACACTGTACAAAATGCTATTTTAAGAATTATCACATTTAATCCTCTCCATGGGATTAAAGTACCTATGAAGTAGGTACTTTCATCATCCCATTTCTCAATTTACAGAGGAGGAAACTGAGGCTAGGAAGCTAAGTGACTTGCCCCAAATCGCAGAGCTGATCACTGGGAGCTGGGGTGCACATCTAGGCAATTTCGCCTGATGATTGACTTTTCAGGCCTGTGGTATGAAAAATAATCTAGCTCAATGCCAGAAGCATACAAGTTCCTCCCTGCTGCTGTTGTTTAATTAATTGGAGATAGAGGGTCAAACAGACTTGACAAGCTATGGACAAAACAAAAGGCACAATGTAAGGATCATATTTCTCTGGCTCTTTCTTTCTGAGGCCCCTGCCATCCAGCCCTCAGCTCAGAAGTGAGGGCAGTCCTGGAGCACACTATTCAAGGGTCTTGGTGTGTAGGGAGTAATAAAACCATCATGCAAAGGGGGGTGTTTTTGTTCCTTACGGCCAGTCCTATCCCAGAAATAGTGGGCTGCCTGATTCCTTCCCCTGGCTTCACATCACACCCCAATCTGCCATTGATTGGATGGAGATGAAGCACCTTTTCTATGGAGCAGGATCAATTTAGCCAATCTGTTTGATTTAGATGCTGCTGAGATCAGTTCCTTAAAGCCCAAGATTGGCAAAGGGCGAACTTCTTAATGTGATTCTGTATTTAGTTAAATTGCTCCTTGTTTGGCTAGTGAAATTCTTTCTCTAGTTACCGGGCACTCATGTGATCAAAAAGTGACCTCTGAAGTTGGACAATTAATGTTAAATGTTGCTGCCAGACAAAAAGAATGGCTCCTGGAACAAAAATAAGGATCCAAGAAACATGGATTTCAAATATAATTTGCCATTTCTACCTGGTGAAAGGGCATCTCTCCTCATGAATCTCGGGGACGCTGAGAGGAGTGCCATTTCTTTTCACAAGGCCATGTTTCCAAATTAACTTGTTCAGATGCTAAGCAGAGAAGCGGCTGTGCTGCTAGGAAGAACAATTACTTCCCCCGGGTTATCTACACGCTGGTTCATTCAACTCATTTCATGTTCCAAACCTTGGCTGGGTCTGGAATGGTGGTTCAATACTGTGGAGCACTTAGAATTTTTATTTCTGCCAAGTCAGTGACACAGAAATGAGAGCCTGGTGAGAATCTTGTAAAATGCCAGGTTTGTGCACAACCTGTCTTCTTAGTTAGTCAAACTGAGTCCCAAGAGAGAAGCTGAGAAATATAGGGGAACTTTTGATCAGCTCTCCTAGGGAAGAGAAGCGTGCATGCACACACACAGAGGCACAGAGGCACAGAGGCACGGAGGCTTGACATCTGTGAAGCGTCAGAGTTGTAATTGGAGGTGACTTTGAATGAAAGGCCATTTCGGCTCTGGCTACAACTTCCCTCTGGCCAGCCTAGCAAAGCAGGCCCTGTGGGAGGTTTGGACCTGGGTGCTCTAGCTCACGGCAGAGGTTGAAAGGGGTAGAAGAGGTGGAGTGGCCCCCACATGACTGCTCCATACTGTCACTGCCTCTGCTGATGGCCCAAAATGTACCACCTCTTTACCGAGTGCTCTTGATGTCAATTGGCTCTGGGGCCACAGAGGACAAAGGCGCATACTGGATCTTCACATTTTAGAAAGGATAATCAATCTTCCTCCACGTATAGAACGGAGCCAATGTCGGAGAAGGGCAATAAACCCTACCAGCTGCTCTGGGGCATTGGAAGGAAAAAGGGAAGGGGGGTATGGGGTTTTTTTTGTCTTCCCCAAACCTGTGGGAACAGATTCTGTAGTAGATTACTACACAAAGAGGGTGTATTTTGCGGGGGGAGTAAACATACTGGTGCAGGATGAAGTTCAGTGATCAGTTTTCTAAAAAAGAGACACTTTTCTTCTAAAAATCCCCAATCAAACTCCCACTCTTTGTGCGTAATAAGCACATAATCTTTTTCACAAACAGGTCACCTGTGTATCCATGACCCTTGTAACCATGCCAGAGTCAGCAAGAACTCCCGTATTTGGCCAGCTTAGGTCATTTTGCGAAAGGACTGAATCATGCCCAATATTAACTACAGAATAATTTTTTAAAAGGTTTTCTGAGAATCTGGCAGAATGGAATGCTGGATATTTCCAGTAGCATTGTTTATTGTTGCCCTTGATGCTTTTCTCTATTTCCCGCATGTTTTCCTGAGAACACAAATTCCAGGACATTAACCGACAAAGCGTGAGTAATAAAATAAATGGCAGAAACAATGTGAGATGAAGGCGAGTAGGTTTCTTTCCTGCAGGATCTTTTTGAGCATTCACATGTATGAAAATCTTTAAGATGGTAGGTAGTATTTTTACAATGTATTTGATCGCAGGAATCTTTCTCCATGAACACGTTGGGGAAACAATGCTAAGAAGAACACACGTGGGGCATGATAATGTAAAGAATGTTCCCTGGGAATTACTCTCAAAGAAAATGTCCCACAGCCAGCCTTTCAGCAGTTAACTATTTGGAGGTTAGAAGATCCCTCTTCTACTTCGGGATTCAGGGTTAAGAGGTTCAGATTTTCCACAAGACTTGGGGAACTTCAAAAGAAACCCTGAGAGTTAGAATCCATGCAAATACAAGAGTGGGAAACCTGCCTCATCTTGGAAGGGAAGGATATCCATTGTACATTTTGAGTCTGAGATGCAGTGGAGTGGGACAAATAGTTAATGACTGAGCCCCCCAGCATGCCAGGGCTGGGCCAGTTTAGTCTTCAAAGTAGCTTCATGAGGGTTGTTACTACTATTTTACAATGAAGGAAACTGAGGTTAAGCAAATTACCCCACAGTATAATTGTGTAGTGAATCACGGATCTGGGACACAAACAAACCCAGTGTGTCTAGAATGAAATGAAGCAATTTGACTTTTAGATGCCATGCTGTGTTGACACATCTAGATATCCTGCTTCACCCAGGGTCATGGTTTAGTTGAGTCCTAGAGATTTATTTTGCCGTAAGGATAGAAATCATCTAAGATGTGAAGACTAGCTTGTTAAGAGTCTAGCTGCCTTTTGAAGGAATGGGCTAGGATTTGCTGAGGGGTTTGGGATGTTCCAGGGTCTAGTGGATGGTCACTAAGGGGATCTTAGAAGCAAATGTGAAAAGTTGGTGTTTGCAGTAGCTGTGAGGACTCTTCTTTGTGGAATCCGACCCATTCCTTGCAAATGGTAACCTTAATTCCTAAAACTACTTACCTTTTGCTTTACTTGGAGGAAAACTGTATTTGCAGAATTAGTCTATCTCATAGGGTAAACCTTTTTCACTAACCTCTCGAATAAATGGAACTTTCTAGGAAAGAAGGAATGGGAATGGAATAGCACTGGGCAGTTTTTCTCATAAGAACTCTATGCGTTTCCCTATGGTTCTGGGAATTATTCCACTTTTCTTTGTTGTAGATCTTCAGGAATTTTTGATATCAAGACAGATTCTGGGAAGGACCAATGATTGTACTTTTTAAAATTTCAGATTAATATGAGGTACACGTGATTAGGTTACATTGTTTGCATTTCTAAGGTAAAGTTGAAGTTGCAGTTGAGCTCCTCATCTAGGGGGTGGGTTGTACACCCTTACATTGTGCACATGAGGTGAGAGCTTACCAACCCCTTTCCCACCTCCCCTTTCCTTTTCTGCCCCCCTTACCTTGAATATACTTGTGTTTTTCTCTCCTGTGGGCATGTAGTTGTTTATCTATTGGTGACATATTAGTATTAAGTACATTAGATACTTGCTTTTCCATTCTTGTGATACTTTACTAAGAAGAATGTGTTTCAACTCCATCCAGGTAAATACAAAAGATGTAAAGTCTACATCTTTTTTAAAAGGCTGAATAGCTTTCCATGGTATACATACACCAAAGTTTATAATCTCCTCATGGGTTGATGGGTACTTGTATTGGGCAATTGTGAACTAAGCTGCAATAAATATTCTAGTGTAAATACCCTTGTGGTAAAATGATTTTTTTCTTCTGGGTAGATACCTAGTAATAGGATTGGGGGATCAAATGGAAGGTCAACTTTTAGTTCTTTGAGAATTCTCCAGACTTCTTTCCATAAAGGTTGTTTTAGCTTGCAGTCCCACCAGCAGTGTAGAAGTGTTCCTTTCTCTCTACATCCCCACTAGCATCTGCAGCTTTGGGATTTTGTGATGTGGGCTATTCTCACAGGGGTTATATGATATCTCAGAGTGGTTTTGATTTGCATTTCTCGGATGATTATGGATAATGAGCATCTTTTCATGTGATTGTTGGCCATTCATCTGTCTTCTTCAAAGAAGTTTCTGCTCAAGTTTCTTGCCCACTTATAAATGGGATTGTCTGCTCTCTTCTTGTTGATTAACTTGAGTTCTCTGTAGATTCTGGTTATTGGTCCTTCCTCAGATTCATAGCATGCAAAAATCTCCCATACTGAAGGCTGCCTGTTTGCTTTAATTGTTGCTTAGCTTTGCAAGAGCTATTTAGCTTGATCAGGTTCTGTTCATTTATTTTCAGTGTTGCTGCAATTGTCAATGGGGTCTTCATAAATTCTTTTCCAAGGCTGATAGCATCAAGAGTTTTTTTCCACACTGTCTTCTAGGATTTTTATTGTTTTTTATCTTAAATTTAAATCTTTTATCCAGCAAGGGTCAATTTTTGTCAGTGGTGAGAGGTGCAGGTCCAGTTTCAGTCTTCCACATGTGGCTAACCAGTTGTCCCAGCACCATTTATTGAATAGGAATTCTTTTCTACGGTGTGTGCTATTGTGCTGGTTTATCAAAGATCCAATGGGTATACATGGCTGGGTTCATCGCTAGGTTCTCTATTCTATACATCTATTCCATACATCCATGTCTCTGTTTTCATGCCTGTACCATGCTGTTTTGACTACCGTAGACTTGTTGTATAACCTGGATTCTGGTAATGTGATGCCTGTACATTTTTTTTATTTTCTAAAATTGCATTAGTTATTTGGGTTTCTTCTTCTCATTCCATATAAAAAGAAGTACTATTTTTTTTAAGTTCTTCAAAGTATGACATTGGTGCTTTGATGGGGATTGCATTAAATCTGTAGATCACTTTGAGTAGTATGGACATTTTAACAATGTTAATTCTTCCCAGCCATGAGCATGGTATGTTCCTCTACTTGTTAACGCCTTTTATATTTGCTATTTCTTTTCTTAGGGTTTTTTAGTTCTCTTTGTAGAGACCTTTCCTGTCCTTTGTTAGGTATATTCCCAGGTTTTTAATTTTCTTTGAAGCTACTGTGAAGGGCATTTTTACTGAAAGTCATAATGACCTCTTTTTCTCACTGAACTAACTTTAACAAGGGAAGCCCAGTATTCATTATCCATCACTATTGGGAAATTCTTGGCATCTGATTATACATTAAACACAACAAGGTAAACACACTATCAAACAGTGCCTTGCTGGCCTCATCAGAGAGAAACATTTCTGGACTAGGCGACCTGGTTTGAAATATGGAATAGGTGGTATCACTCAATCTATAAGTTGATCAAGAATGCTTTTTAAGCCAAACTGTGTAAACTAAGTCTAAACAAGGCATGCTAAGCACACACATGTGAAAATCAGGGGTCCTTGCATTCAAAAAGTTGGAGAGATGACATACATGCTCCTGGGATATAAACAAAAGGCACTGTGGACACAGCATACAGACAAATGAGACAATGAAAAAGAAACTATAAACCTGAGAATGGAGAGGAGATTAAACAGGTGCAAAAAGCAGATTACTTGTTAAATAAAGATGTGGGTAGGGTGGGAGGATGTGTTGAGGCAGACTCCATCTCAGATGATTTGATCCTAGTAAAACCAGTGGTTCTGAGACTACCTCAGAACCTTCAGGACAGCTTTCAAATGTCTTTGAGAGTAAAGTACCCCAAGCCCATTGATGAAGAGACCAGAAGGTTCTTGAGGGCAAGGAAAATGTTTGACTTAACTTTGTAGCCTCAGCATCTAATATATGCACTCTCTGGTATATGGCAGGCACTCAGGACTAAATTAATTTAATTAAGGACAAGTTAATCTATGTAAGTGTGAAAGCAGACCAAAGCATCAGGCCAGGAAGTCCCTCTGTAGGCACAGAGGCACTATTGGAACACAAATAGAAGTAGTGTAACTTTGACAAAGAGGTAAACTTGAAAAGGAAGAGAAGTTTGTCTCCAACACAATTTATCAGCTAATTTTGATGTTTATTCACATTTTAAAAAATTCTATGTATGTAGCTTTACTTCCTCATATTCTTGTGAGAGGGCAAATGAAACATCCTCTCTTCTCGCCTCCAGGACGAAAATTTAAAAGTTCCCTATGATGTTCAAGTGGGATCTATGCATCCTATTTTGTGCCTTGACTTGAGATTATTTTCTCTTAAATAAAACTTCATTATCCACTACCCCTAACTCATGTCTCATCATTTTATTTAGTATACCTGTAGAAAAAAAAAATCAGCTTTAGGATCTCTAGACTATCTATCCTTTTTTTTGTTTGTAAAAAGCAAAAGGTAAAATTGAATCCAATGCTTTGCTGTGGTCCACCCAGCTCTGTCTAGGTAAGGGGAATATTTGCTTAGAATTTCCACAGCTTAGTGATTTCCTAGGAAATGAAAATGGAAAAAGTTGAGTTCGCAATCTCTAGATTGCAGTGCCAGGTAGTTAGTGGGTAAACTGTTTTCAAGCCACATTCAAAAAACTGGCATTGACCCAGAAATAGACATGGATGGGGTGGTACAAAAAGAACAGGTTAGGAAATGAAACAAACTTCACTTAAAAATCTGTGTGGCCTTGGGAAAATTAACTAGGGTTTCTGTGCCTCAGTTACTCCTTCTGCAAAAAGAAAATGACAGAACTCTTCTTGCTAAGTATTGGGAGTATCAGAGACAACCTATAAAATGCTTCTGACACACAATAGATATTGAAAATATGATAGCTGCTATTTTTATGATTGACATCCTTGCCACTAGAATGAAAAGATCTTGCCTTGTTTTTTAATGTTCTTTTATGGAACATAATAGGGTGCACATTAAAACAATAACAACAACAAAATAATTAAGCAAATATTTATTAGTACAAATGATAGAGTGATAAATGAAGAACTTTTATAATATAGATTAAAACAGAATTTTATGAAATTATAATTTCTAAATTTCTATACTATGTAATAAGTATAGTTATTTTATGTAAATCATTTATAGGCAAGAATTTGAACAAATTACCTTTGTAAAATTTTGCCTTTTATTGGAGCGTAATGTTTATGCAGAGAAGTGTGCATAGATACCCATAGCTCAGTGGATTTTCACAATCAGCACCCACATGAGAAAGAGGACATAATGGGACCCTGGAAGCCCTGTCTCTGCTTCATGTCCCTTCCCTGTCTCTAGTATCCCTAGATATGACCATGATCCTGACTTATAACATCATAGATCAGTTTGGTCTGTTTACAGACTTACATAACCAGAATCATACATTAGGTATGCTTTTTGTGGCTGGGTTGAATGGGTCATGTTTTTAAATGTCAACAACTATGTGGCCTGGTATTAAAATGTTCAAAATGAAGCCAGACAGGGTGGATCTCTCCTGTAATCCTAGTACTCTGGGAGGCTAAGATGGGAGGATTGCTTGAGCTCAGGAGTTCGAGCCCAGTCTGAGCAAGAGTGAGACCCCATCCCTACTAAAAATAGAAAAATTAGCTGGACATTATGGCAGATGTTTGTAGCCCCAGATACTCAGGATACTGAGGCAAGATCACTTGAGCCCAAGAGTTTGAGGTTGCTATGAGTTATGATGCCACAGCACTCAAACCTGGGGCAACAGAGTGAGATTGTGTCTCAACAAAAAATAAAAAATAAAAATTAAAAATAAAACATTCAAAATGATCTAAAAGAATAATTTTTAGGTTTGATCTATCCATAGGCAGTAAGAACTAGTCTTTGACTACATAGAGAATATAAATTATGATTATAACACTATATAATAATTATTGCTATTAATAATTCATGACTAATATAGAATAGATAACATATACATATGTATATATAAAATGGTGATCTATCAGCAAGTAGCATTCATTTATTTGTTTTAGAATAATATGGGGGTACACATTTTTGGTTACATAGTTTGCTTTTGTACTTAAAAATCAAAGTTATAAGTCTGCTCTTCACCCAGAAAGTGTGCAATGTACCATTGTGATAGGTGTTACCTGCTAGGTGTTAATTTATCCATCCTTTCTTCCCCCTCATGGCCACCTACTTGATTACCATTGAGTTTTGCTTCCATAGGAGCACATAAGTGTTGAGCACATGTGGTATTTGTTGTAATACTTCATTTAGGAGAAAAGGGTCTCCAATTCCATCCAGGTTGTTACAAAACATACTAGATCACCATCATTTTAATGGCTGAATAGTATTTGATGGTATACATACCCCAAATTTTACTGGTCCATTCATGTATTGATAAGAATTTGGGTTGTTTCCATATCTTTGTGATTGTGAATTGTGCTACTATAAACATTCAAGTTCAAGTATCTTATAAAATGTCTTTTTTTCCCCTTTGAGTAAATATCTAGTAGTCTAGTAGTAGAATTGCAAGATCAAATGCTAGGTCTACTTTTAGTTCTTTGAGGTATTTCCCTACTACTTTCTATACAGGTTGTCCTAGTTTGTAGTCTCACAAAGAGTGTATTAATGTTCCTTTCTCTCTGCATTTGTGCCAGCATCTGTTACGTTGGAGCTTTATGATATGAGCCATAGTCATTGGGGTTGGTGATATCTGAATGTGGTTTTGATTTGCATTTCTCTGATGATTAGAGATGTTGAGCATTTTTTCATGTTTGTTGGCCATTAGTCTATCATCATCAGAAAATTTTTGGTTCATGTTTTTGCCTGCTTTTTAATGAGGTTGTTTGATCTTTTCTTGCTGATTTGCTTGAGTTCTTTGTAGATTCTGTTTATCAGCCCTTTACTGGATATGTAGCAGGCAAATATTTTCTCCTATTCTGTAGGTTGTCTATTTGCCCTATTGAAAAAGAGAAACTAAAAAAAAATGTTTTGGGAAATTAACAAAGAAATCACCAAAGAACTGGACAATATTAGGAAAGATATAATGGAGCTTAAAGTATTAAAAGAGGTATTCAAGGAATTTCAAAACACAGCATAAAAGTTTCAGGAACAAATTGAACCATAGAGAAGTAAGAATCTCAGGGCTTAAATTTAAGTCTTTCTAGCTAACCCAGTCATTTAAAGAGGCAGAAAAGAAGATTAAAAAGGCATAGAAATCCCTTAGAGAGATTTGGGACAATGTCAAGCATTCAACCATATAATTTATAGGTATTCCTGAGGGATAAGAAGAGAGTGGTAAAAACATGGAACTCTAGGTAGAAATACTACTGTAGAAAATTTCCCAAATATTGCCAGAGATTCAGACATCCAGTTGCCAGCTGGTCATCCAACTCAGGAAAGACTCATTGCAAACAGAACATCTCTAAGACACATAGTATTAATCTGGCCAAAGGCAAAAGGAAAGAGAAAATTCTATAAGCCACTAGACATTAAGCAACAACTGACCTACAAGGAAAAACCCATCAGGATAACAGCAGATTTCCTCAGAAAGTGGCTTTAATAAATTCTTCAAAACTAATTGGCACTGAATAATCTGAGCATCCTACTATGTTCTCTGGGAGAGGTGTGGCTGCCAGATAAGGAGCCAATGTGCCCTGCCCTTTTTCTGCTATATACCCCATTACTCTTTGCTCACAAAATTAGCTCATCTTTGTGAGTTATTTGAGCAATCTTTGTTATTAGTACCTTTGTGGTTCACATAGAAGATATAGTGGAGGACCAAATTAACAAATTTGTGACCAGACTCTACATTTCACCATTGAATACCTGCAAAAATGTTTCATTCTAAACACCTTGAGGTCCCATGTCCATTGGTGGAGTTTCTTACCACCTACCCTCATACTAATCTCTTCAAATATGAGCCTTCACTTGGTGCTATAACTTGGCAAAAGGGAGGAGAAACTAATGGCAAGAAAATAATTTAGGATGTCATTGTTAAAGTCTGATTTTAAAAGGCTTGAACTAAGGCAGGGGCAGGGAGTATAGAGAAGAAAGATTGGTATAGTCAGATAAAGTTCTGGATACATTTTTAGATCTATGCAAATTTCTAAGGTAAAATGTAGAGACCTTTATACAGATTTAAGACAGGAGAGAAAGAGAGAGAGACTCAGTTAACATAACACCATTTGTTGCAAAGTGCATTTTCCTCTACTTAGCTGATGTGTAACAATACATTTTTCTGGACTCTTCCCAGACTCCTGAATTTCCATATGAGTTTCAGAGCAACTAGTTAGTTAATTTTACCCAAAAAAGTAAAAACTTCTGGAATTTATATTAGGACTGCATTAAGTATATGGATTGATTTGTGGACACTTTATATATTTACAATATTATGCTAATTTATGAACATAGTGTATCTCTCCATTATTCAGATCCTATTTAATTTCCTTAAATATTTTTTAGCTTTGGCATAAAAGCTATACACATGTTTAATTATATTACTTGTATGTTTCTGATTTTTTCATGCTGTCATAAATGATATTTAAAAATTTTATTGCTATTTTTGTTGCTTACTGGGTACATTAGATAAAAATAGAATTATTGTTGTATATTGACCCTGTATCCAGCAACATTTCTATATTCATTTGTAAATTCTTTTTTAACAATCTACAAATTATTTTTTAAGAATCTACAAATCTAAGTTTATAGATTCTTCTTGATATTCTAACATTAACATTATAGATATACACAATCATCTGTGAATAGTAACAGTCTTGTTTATGATTTTTTTTCTTTCTTTTTTTTTTTTTTTAAGAGACAGTCTCACTTTATCGCCCTCAGTAGAGTCCTGTGGCATCACAACTCACAGCAACCTCCAACTCCTGAGCTTAAGTAATTCTCTTGCCTCTGCTTCCCGGGTAGCTGGGACTACAAGTGCCTGCCACAACACCTGGCTATTTTTTTTGTTGCAGTTTGTCCAGGCCTAGGTTAGGACCTGCCACCCTCAGTATGGGGCCGGCGCCCTACCCACTGAGCCACAGGCGCTGCCCTTGTTTATGATTTTTCAATCCTTATACTTTATATGCTTTTATTTATTTATTTTATTTGTTTTGTGCATTTGCTAGGACGGCCGGTAAGTAATGAATGGTTATGGTGAAATGTGAATTCTTAATCTCAGGAGAGTTTCTACTATTTATCATTGAGTATGATATTTCCACTAATGAAAACTTCAGTTGTGCTACTTAAAGAAATCTAATTCTAAACAAGAGTATTCTTTTGAAAATCAATAAAAGGAGGATGCGATTTAAGCCTAATCTTTGAAAACCATTATTTTTTCAGTTATACCCCCCAAATAGATTTTTGAAATGTGAACTTAGCAAGTAGTTAGGTATTTGAACTAGCTGACCCACTGCAAAGGATACTTGACTTTCAGGATCAATAAAAATAGAGGATTGCTCACTAACTAGTCCAAATCCACAGCTCTAGTCTTAATATAAATTTGTATCAAGAAATGCTATGATATACAAATTCTTTCTTGCTTTGAACAATGATACTCTGGATTTATAAACATCTCAGGCAGCTTGTTCCTGAGTTTCTCTAGCCTTGATTTTAACAGGTGAAAAATCATGATTTTTTTTTATAACACTTAACCAATGTGTGTTTAATTTCCCAGAAAATGAAACTATTATATACTCCCACCTACATTACAGAGACAATTAAAGAAATACTGAGATAATATGAAAATAATTCTATTGAATTTCTCAGTTATTCCACGATACCTCATTTTATAAAAGTGAACACTACTATTTATATCTTTTAGAAAATCCCCTTAGCTAGAATGAACCCTATTTAGCATCTGCTCACTCTGTGGTCCATATATTCAGGGAACAATGTGTAGGATTAAAGCAAGAAATTGAACTAGACCTCCATGATGTAAATCTAACCATCAAAAGCAAAAAGTGTTACCCTTTTTAGTAACACTCTTCAAAATTTTTTTTCAAACAAAAATGAAAAATTATGAAGTAATTTAGGGAATAAAAGCATTGGTCTGTAAACACTATGTAACTTGGGATTTGTAGAGAATTTCCAACTAAGTGTTTCTGTTGGTATAGTATAGGCCAAATTAGACCATAACAAATAAAGGATATACATTAGGCCTTTTAAAATGGACTGGAACTATGGGAGTGGCTTGGATTAAGGTAAAACACAAAGGGCTGAGATTGGTAAAACTAGAGTCAAATTCAAGGACCCATATGGGATTCTATCAAGCAACTATTGATAGAATCATAGAAAGACAAATTCAACAGCAACCTTTAACAATTAGCAAGACCCTTGACCTGTAGGAACCTAAAATAACTGGCCTTGTAGCAGACCCACCGATAAACAGAACCATGTTGCTAGCATACCATAGCGAGGCTCCAATTCCAGACATCTGCTTTGTTTGCTATTATTGAGTGAAGTAAATTCATTTTCCATCTGCATTATTGTCCCCTATCAATAATAAATAGAAAAAGATATTCTGCCATCTGTGCTTATCCTTTTCAAGTTCAGTGATTCTCCTCTGGATGAGGAATAAAAAAGGGAGGGGATGCCACCAACATTTATTTGTCCCATTGTTCCCCCCGTGAACTTTGTGATTTCTGCTTTAAAAAAGTTAAGCCACAAAGTTGGTCAGGCTGTTTAGGCTGCCAGGCCATGAGCCTTAGGTAAACAGACTTTCCCTTCAAATTTCCCATCCCCATTTTTGCAGGGCATTTTGTTCTCTCTTGTAATGGCTGAACAAGGTTTTTCAAAGCCGCGAGAGAAAAGCAGGCCAGAGACCTAAACACAGAGACGTGCACTGTACCAACATTCCTGGAGAACACCCGCCTCACACAATTGCGGCTTTACAGAGCACACTTTGTGTAGTGGTTACTGTTGTGCACCGCAAAAAGGAAAGGGAACCAGTGGCGAAATCCAGTGGGTCACATTCAATTCTGAAACACAAAAACAACTGGCAGGAAAAAAAGGAGAAAGTTTCATTAGAAAGCATGAAAAAAAAAAAATTAACCTTTGCTTTGCCCCTGGGTCATAACCATGGGTTTCTGTATAGAAAACGGTTCATTCATTGCAAGGGCCCAAACTTTAATTTGGCATAAGGCTAGTTCTTCATTTTACAAAGTGTCTTTCATCATTTCGACCTGAAAGTTCTTCTTAGGCAACTTAATTAGGAAATTATTGTTTAGAAAAATGAAAACTAGTAGCTGAGGTAAGGGGAAAAGAAGTAGGCAAAATTGTTTTCCTCCTTTGAGACTTATTTTGGACCGTAGCACGGAGAAGCACATCAGTGCGTGCTTTTCTGCATCATTTATGGGCTTCCTTGTTTGCAGAAACTACTATAAAGGCTTAATTTCAATAAAAAGTGTACAGAGTTTATCTCGAGCAGCTCTAGGTGAGCATTCTGAGGCACTGTCTTAAGTAAGCTCCATGGGCCCATCTTGCCCTTCCAGAAATGATGCCTTGGACCATTTTCCTTGCTGAAGCCCTTTGGGTGCCTTAGTGAGCGCTCTGTTAATCTGGCAAAATGCAGGCATTTTCCCTTCTACCCATGGCCAAATGAAGTTCAGCATCTCCTGCTACCGTTTGGTTTGTGCAAATCTTAATTGGTAGGTAATATTTGGAAAAAATGCCTTAAGCCTTGCAATGTGAACAAGGCATCAGAAAGAGCACTGTGTCTAATAAGCATGTAAGGATGTTTTCAAGTGTGTAAAAGCACAATTTACTCAGAGCACATTACTGAAATATTATCTGTGACATTGGTTTTGCAAGCTCATTTGTGTCATCCTATATATATTTTGTTGTTGTTGTTAAATCATAGCTATGTACATTAATGCAATCATGGGGTACAATTTTTTTTTTTTTTTTGCAGTTTTTGGCCAGGGCTGGGTTTGAACCCACCACCTCTGTTATATGGGGCTGGTGCCCTACTGCTTTGATCCACAGGTGCCACCCAATCATGGGGTACGAGGTGCTGGTTTTATATACAATTTGAAATGTTTTCATCAAACTGGTTAACATAGCCTTCATGGCATTTTCTTAGTTATTGTGTTAATACCGTTATATTCTACATCTAGTAAATTTCACATGTACCCTTGTAAGATGCACTAAATACACCTTATAAATAACATTTATTAAACTTTCCATGACATATGTATTATATAAAGATAAAAAGCAAAATACAAATAAAATCATAAAAACCACTCATAACCTCACCACTCTAGATGACTAGCAACATTTTAGTGCGTAACTTCCCAGATTTCCTTCCTCTTTCTTTCTCTTTGTGTATATACAAATGTGTACTTATATCTGTATTTACTAATCCACACTAACTGTATTTGCAATTTTTTTGAAATCTAAAGAGCAACGTACTTCACCTATTCTTTTGGGCTCTTTGTTGTTGTATTTGTTCAACAACAATCATAAATATGTTAAATGCTAGCAAACACAATTCTGTCACATCTTTTGATTAGTGCAAATTATTTCATTATATGGTTGTGCCAGAGTTCAATCAGCCAATTAACTTTTGTTGAATACTTTTATGGTTTTTAATTTTTCATGATTAGATACAGCATCATAAAAAACTTTTTATAACAGTATTTTTGTGTTTACACTAATTTTTCCTTTAAGATAAATTCCTAGAAATGGATCAATCGATCAGAGGGTGTAAACATTTTTGAGCCTTTTGATACATGATGCCAAGTTGACCATCAGATGGGCTGCATTGGTCAATGTCCTACCAATAATGTATGAGAGGTTTGCTATATTCTCATTACCTCTGGTTATTATTCTATTTTTAAGTTGATCAGTTTCATACACAAAAATAATAATAATTTCAACCCATCCATTTCAAAGCAAGGGAGGAGATCCTGGGCTGCCACATCTCTGTCACTGGCCGGGAGCAATCTCTGTCTTTTCTCCTTAGGGTTCTTTGAGTTTGATAAAGACCCACAATGCTCTGAATTAGAACTAGAAACATCAGAAGTCTAAGTATTACCTTTGTGGAGCTAGAATAGAAAATTTTTGCACATGAGAAAGACAGTAATTATAATTAGAAATAACAGAGTGTAATTCTAAGTTTTTTTGAATGTTTTGAAAAGTATAGTGTAAAAGTTTTTGTTGTTGTTGTTTTTGTGGCTATTCGATATCATTACTAACTCTCATAACATCATGATAGCTTTTCTGGATAGTTCCCCATTGTGTGTCATTGTGTGAAAAGACATTGCCCACTGAACAGAACATAGTTCCAACACCGCCCAGGATAGCCAGGGAAGGACACAGTGATGTGGATATGATTGTCAGTCAAGTATTGTAAGCAGCAGTGAGTGCTCCTTACAGTTTATCCTTCAGGGTTTTCATGGTCCTTGCTCATTCTAACTCATTCTTCCTAAGCAGTCTCCATACCCTTCTTCCAAATTCCCTTCTACTTAAGTTTTCTAAGTCAGTTTCCCACACTCAAGTATTCCAGCTACACATAAATGAACAACATGATTTTGTTTTAAAGATGTAAAGGCTAATTTTTCTTTCACCCTCTCAACATTTTATCACCCATTAAAAAGCTTTTTTTTTTTTTTTTTTTTAAATACCATGAGAAAGCTCAACGCTCAAATATAATGAATCCATTTTGGAAGAGTTTTCTCATTGCCTTGCAGTGATGAAAACTGATAACTCAATGCCTAGCCCATTGCAAAATCAGAAAACTGGACTCCCTTCTTTGCTGTTATCTCATTTTTCATTAAGGGACTTACCTTATGCACTTAAAATATAGCTTAAGGATGGAAAAACACCATGGGACTTTCCTCAGTCTTGCTAAGGTGACTGCAAATAGCCATGAAACCCTGGAGAGGAAAAGGCTTTGTATTCAGAGCCCAGATTGCCTTTTTCTCCTTCCTCTGACTTCTTTTTCTCTGTTAACAGAATGAAGCCAAAATAACTTATTGTAAAGCATTTCAAACCAAGCTTCACAAATATAATTCCAAGACTCTTTAGCCAAGAGTCCCCCGATAAATGCCCAAGTTCATATTTTCTTTCTGATCTAGAAGATAATGATGATGAACATAGTAGCAATTAAGTTATCAAGCAGTTCCTAAGCACTTAATATCTGTGGTACACTGTGGTATATGCTGTATTTGAATTATTTTATTTGATTTTCATCATAACCATGTGCTGATGATAATAATAATCATAATAATTAAAAGCAGTGGCAGTATACTACCATTATCCCCATTGTGCAGTTGGAAAACTGAAACAAGGTTTTCCAGAAATACAAAAATCTAGCTCAACATATACAAATAATAAATAACAGAGGTGAGATTTATACTCAGGCAGTCTGATTCTTAACCAGTGTTTGGTTTACTTGTGTTTCACAGACAGATTGCAATAATATATAAAAATGTTTCTAAACATTTTTGTGATTTCATTAGAGGTATTTTTAAAAATCCTTTTCTCCTATTAGAGAAAGACTTGGTAGACACTATTTGGAAGTGCAAGCCTTTGGAGGTACTCCCGAGTGAATTTTTGTTTCTCTCATATAAATGGAATGTGGCTTTGAAAGTCTTCACTGAGTCTGTGCAAACAATCTGGTAGGGGTGAGGTTCAAGTTTCTGCCGCTCATCACAGAGCAGTTTTCTTGGGTTCCTGGGTCTTACTGGTTTTCAGAATCCCAGCTTCCTAGGACCTCACTGCTTCCTCCTGACTGGCACATGACCCAAGCAAGGAGGAAGGATAAAGGCCAGGAATACTACCCAAAGTAAACAGGAGCCTGGCCTCCTCCTCCTCCTCTGCCTTATTTTGCTCTGATAAAATTTTATTTACTTCTACCCAGTAATTTCCAATTCTAGATTCCAAACCAGCCATTTGGTGAGCGTTGAACTCCCAACGTCTTTCATGGGTCAGGGTGTTGAAAATGCCGTTATTGGCTTGAAAAAGAGGATGCCCCACAGTGTCTACTATTCTGAGCTTGCTTATTCAAAAGCAGAAAGTTGTTCAAACACATCCCCATTTTGTTCCTCTTCTTCTTTATTCCCTGGAGTGAGAACTTGTAGACAATAACTTTTTTGCCTGTCACATTCCAGTATAAAATGTGCTGCTCACAGACAGATATTTTTGTACCAACCCGAGCCTGTAACCTTGGCCCCTGTGATTACATTCTGAGCTGTGTGGCTTCTCCATGAAGCAGTTTTGTATATTAAATGGAATTGAATATGCTTTCATTTTAATTCAACATCTTGTGCTTAAAAACTTTACTTGAACACATTGGGTGGACTTTGTTAAAATATATATATTTATATTTTGGCTATTAGTTGTTGCTGAAAAGGGGAGCTTGCTACACATGTTGAGTCAGGTATAAAGTGCCCTGAGCGTGGAGATTAAGCTCTTTTGAGACACAGAGAAATGCACCTGGAACTTTTAGGTTTACTGTAACAGGAACTGCTATTCCCTGCATTGCCTTCCCCTTTCTGATTTCTCCCATCACTGAATCAAAACTGTCCTTTTATAGCTTAGTTTAAAAAGGTAGATAAATGGAGAATTTAGAAATAAAAATTTTCCTTTTTACTCTCTTTCTCTTACACACAAGAGTCTTAAATTTGAGTATAATCTTTCTCAGTGAAAAATAAATCTATCCAGTCTAGTTATTTAGAACTACTGAAGGCTTGCAAGAAAAATAAACTAGATACAACTATCTTCACTGGAGTAAGTCATTCCAAATTAGCATCCTCAAACACTTCTTTTTTTTTTTAATTCTCTGTTTATTAAAGTGTGTATTTGTTAGAAGAAAAAGCTTGTCACTTGTGAGAAGAAATTAAGAATTTGTATTCCTCATCCCAGAGTCCAGAATCCATGTGTGAAAAAGTAACAGTAAAATGTACTTCGGGCAAATTTTGTACCAAAGTATGACTTTTGCTAGTCTCATTAATTTTAGTTTACTAGAAACAACAACAAAATAACATCCTTGAAAAAACAACAGCAGCAAAATGAGTGTCTCAAACTTGGTGATCACATTTCTGTCATTTCTGCTTTGAGCTACATGTATAGAAACAGAGTCACATGAAAAGAAAATGGAAATTGAAGGGATGGTTAATTAGACATTTATAAATATTTAGAATTTTTTCTTTTGGTGTTCATTACATTTTAATTTTTGGAGTCATAATGTTCCTTTCTCTTTTCCCATCATTTTATTGTGGAAGTTTTCCAAAGATAGGCAAGATAAAAGAATTGTGGAGTGTCTACTATTCACATGTACCTTTGTTCATTTTACAATGAAGAGATCCTGTTAATAACCTGTTTCTCCGTCTATCAATCCATTTTGCTTTTTGGTGCATTTCAAAGTCAGTTGCTGCTCTCAGTGGACCTCCCCTCAGTGCTTCAGCCTGCACCTCAGTAAACAGAGTACAATATTTATTTGCCTACTTTTTGGTTTTGAACACTCTTTGTTATTGCCCCGTATTTGCTGATATTATGACTTTCCCAGGCTTTCTCATCTTCCTTTCACTATTTCTTCTCTCATGCCAACTATCCCCATCATGTGGAGGGTAGGGGGGAGGCTCCTAATTTTTTGTTACCTCCAGTTTTGATCCTCTCCTTTAGAAATAGTATTTCTTGGGTCAAATGCTACAAGTCACTGCTAAAAACTCGTGCATAGACAAGATTACAAAGTTTACAGGCAGCTAAATCAGGGAGCTGAAGAGTTTGTTAGACAAGTGCAAGGTAGGGGCTTTGTTATTATAGTCAAAGTAGCCCCGACTCCTTTCACCCCATGCTGAAGGTATTGCTTGGAAGAAGTTTAAGGCACAGTGCCTTTCCCAGGTCTGCAAGATTTGAAATTCAAGTATAGGTTTGAATGTAACTTTGAACCCAGCAGCAATTTTTCAGTAATTTTGCTCATGAATGTGTGCACATCTATGTGTCATGCATACATTGTGTGTTGTTTGCATGTCCCCGTCACATTTAGGGCCTCTGTGACCGGCAATTCAACATGGGGTTTGTCACCGAGCCTCTTTAGACTGTCAGCTTTATTGGTGCTATTTTTTTAAAGTTTGTTTTGTTCCCTATGCTAATAAAGCTTGTCTCTGCTTCCATCAAAGCACATCATCTCTCTCTCTCCCTTTTTTTCTTTTCCGTAAAGCAAGGCAGCAATCTGTTCTGTTTAAATGCCTCATCATCTTTGCTCGCCCCCCTCCCTGTTTCCCGAGATTTTCGAGATTGTTGACTATTATGTAACAGATGGCCCAACAGACCTCCGACTCTTTGCGGTGTTGGCCAGCTTGGCGCAGAAAAATAGCAGCACTGGAGTAAGTATTCCCAGGCATGGGACGCTCATGAATTTTAACTCCTCCGCAACAAAGGAATTCAAAGGGGGTAAGAGCCAATCTATCAGCAGCCGAGGCAATTAAGAGACGTAGGTTGGCATTCTGCTGCAGAGGATCCCCTGCCCGGGTCCTGAATATTTAGACTAGATGAGGTCAGCCTGGCTTCCATTCATCTCTGTCTTGCCACGAGGTATCAGAACAATGAGACGACTCGAAACCAGAAGCCAGGGGAGAATTAGCATTTAATGATAAAATGGGGATATTGTTGCATGAGAACACCGTAGAGGAAGAGATCCCGGGAGCCATAAAGATAGACCCACCTGATCCTTCCAAGAACAAACTCTGGCGACAACTAGGCAGAGGCCACCCTTTCTGGGTTGGATTCACTCCCATGGCCCTGGATTTTAGCACTTTAATCACCTGGAGATTTGGCTTAGAGCTCAGTTTACTCATAGTTTGGAGAAGATTTCAGGACCCAGGGATAGACTTGGAGAGCAAGGAGATGAGATGGTCAGTCTTTCAACTTGAAAGGTACAAAAATAGACAAAGAAGAGCTATTTTTTATAGTCCCACTACCACAGAGCTACTGGGGCATATTTCTTCCTGTCCTTTTGTAAAACCTTGTTTACATTTATTTTAGACTACACTCACTATATATACATTTATTTTAGACTACACTCACTATATATACATTATATATATATATATACATATACATATACACATTATATAGCGAGTGTAGTATAAAATAAAATTTCTTTACAAAATAAGATCATTGCTGACAGTGTCACAGACTCAGTGATTCAGGCCTCCTGTGTGGCCCAATGATGTCACCAGCACTCTTAGACCTCAGCCCATATCCACTTCTGAGTTATCTTGTGTGTTACCTCTTCTCTTTCCGCTTCTATCAAAGCCGATCTCTCTTTCCTTCCTTCTTCCTTTCTTTTCTTTTTTCCTTTCCTTTCCTTTTTCCTTTTCTTCCCTTCCTTTCCCTTCCCTTCCCTTTCCTTCTCTAAAGAAAGCACACATATGATTTTTCTGGTCATAGCAAGTTGCCCTTTTTTTGCTTTTGTTTTTGAGCTCAGCTATGTACAGTAGAGCCTCCATAGGTGACCACCTCCTGAAGTTGACCTAATTTTCATAGACTGGACATACACTGCATGTACATATCAGTATAGTAGGCCTAGTTCCTTATGTGGACCACCTCCTTATGTTGACCAGTCTGTTATAGTCCCTTTGGTGGTCAACTTACAGAGGTTCTACTGTATTTAACCATATTTCTAAATACTGTCCCCTATCACTTGTATAAGGGTAGGAGCAGAATAGGAATAATTCTGTGTGCACTCAAACTTCCACTGAAATGTCCAGAACAAGAATTAGGAGGTTATTTTTTAATCCAGAATAATAAGTGGTGAATTCAAAAATCATGCTTTCAATTCATCGAATAACATTGTTTTAAAATGAAAGGAATTCATTCTATGTCATTTTGTGTGTATGGAAAATCATGCCAAATTATCATAATTATCATCTGGTTCAATAATTTTCATTATTGATGAAGAAACTCAGGGCCAGAAAAGTGAAGACTTAATACGATGTGATGGATTATGGGCATAGCTGGGATTAGAAGCCCTTGTTTCCACTTTGGTATTCTTTCTTTGTGTTTTTGTAGTCAAGTACAGCATTCAGTGGAGTATGGGCTGAGTGCTGGACCCTATGCAGAAAACTAAGTTCCAGACAAGGGCACTGTTCTTACAGAGCTGAAAATCTAGCTGGGTAGGACAAATGAACTTGCATGACACCGTCAAGGACAATACAGATACATGATTATGCTAACGTGGTTGATATGTTGATGGTAAGGGAAATAAGAACTCTACAGAAGTAGAGGATTAGCTCCATAGAGAAGTTTAAATGTTAGCTGAATCCTGAAGACTAAAATTGCAAAAGGATGGCAGGAAATGGGCAAATGCAAGAAAGAGCCAAGAGGGCAAAAGGAGAGAAAGTGGAGAGTGAGTTTGCTTAGAAGGGTCGAGCAAGAGCCATTCTGACTGGCCCTATGGGGGTGCCAAGGCATCAGCTGAATTTGAACTTGAGGTAAGAGGGAGCATGATGACCTCAATTTCTTAGAAAATGCAAGAGTTTGTCTTTTTTTTCTCACTTATTTTCTTCTAGAGATAATGTAGTTTCCTGAAAAAGAATTTTGAGTGAGAATCTCATTCAAAAGGATTTTATCCAATGCTACTCATGCTCATTCTCACTCAAAATTTTGAAGATCAGGATGGGAAACAAATATGTCTAATTCATAATTATCTCCTTTTTTTTGTCTCCTTCTTGATGGGTGGTCTGAAGTGTGACTTTATCAATTTGAGAACTCACTGTCACCATCACTACCACTATCAATAACAACTATATCATCAGCATCTGCCAGGAACATCACCCACCCACACCACTCCCACAACCATCACAATTAACAGTAACATTACCCATACCACCATCACCCCAGTACCATCATCAACAAAAATGAATCTTGCCCACTGCCATCATCATCACCACCACCACTATCAACCTTACCCAACAAAAATATCATCCCTTGGGTGCAGTGGCTCACACCTATAATCCTAGCACTCTGGGAGGTCAAGGCAGATGGACTGCCTGAGCTCAAGAGTTCGAGACCAGCTTGAGCAAGAGCGAGATCTCATTTCTAAAAAATAGCTGGATGTTGTGGTAGGTACCTGTAGTCCCAACTACTTGGGAGGCTGAGGCAAGAGAATCGTGTTGAGCCAAGAGTTTGAGGTTGCTGTGAGCTATGAGCTATTGACACTACACTGAGGGCCACAAAGTGAGACTCAGTCTCAAAAAAAAAAAAAAAAAAAGAAAAGAAAAAAAAAAATAAATCACCGCTCAACCACATAAATAAAAATTACACACCAGCACAACAACATTATCACTACCCCCCACAGCC
>CAUYRH010154871.1:0-47081 GCA_963574655.1 Perodicticus potto
GGAACATATTCTTCTTAGCAAAGTATCTCAAGAGTGGAAGAAAAAGTATCCAATGTACTCAGCCCTACTATGAAGCTAATTTATAGCTTTCATATGAAGGCTATAACCCAACTATCTGTTTTCTTTTTTAATACGACAGAATAACTAGTGCTCTACAGGTATTACTTGGCTAGTGGAAGATGGTACATAGTATCATTTCACTTGTATTTTATAGTGTTAAAATTAGCCTACTTGTGTGTTTATAGAAAATGTGATTTTCAGAGGCTAATCTCTGTATAGTACTTTCCACATTAATTAACAATGCCTCAAGAAATAGAGTATGTTGTTAATCTTCTAGTCTAAAACTTCTTTAGTAAGTATTATAAATCCAATTTTTTTTTCTTTTTAATATACAAATTTCCAAGGAAAATGTCTTAGGTTGTATTAACAAAATATAAACAAAACATTCCACTGCATCACTTATTTATTTATAACTTATTAAGTTTTTTTTTTTTAATTCACAATAATGGCATAAGTGATATGCAAATGTTTTAGAACTCCAACAATTCAGGCTTTAGTGTTCTATTCAGTTTTATATCGGTATTATCTCCCACCATGTTTAGATATTATTTTACATATGCACATTTATATTTTCTTTAAATGCAATGCTATATATGCCCTTTCCTTTCACCTTTGTGAACATGTACATGGTAATTTGAAAGTCGGTAATGATAACTTTCTGAAACTCACTTGGGAACTCAGTTTCTAATTCAATTTGTTGAAAATCAGAAAATAACTAATTCTCATGATTTCACTCATTTACTTCTATTTCTTACCAGCTTTAAAATGTGTTTGAGTGGAGAAGCAATGTGCCTAATCTTAGGATCATACATATATAAGGGCTTTCATCAGAAGTTGGAATGCTGACCTAAGTACTGCTCACCCACAGAGAAGCAGCCAGTACCCAAAAGATACTTTAAAAGATTGTTTAGAACCACTCTTAAACCTGAAAAGAATAAATAAAATAGGTAAATGTCATTAATATGTCTTGACTCTGGGACTCTGGTATCATTTTAAAAATTACATACATGATTAAAAAAATTAGAGCATAAATCTATACATGAGGCAATAATAATATTTGCATTGTTAATGACTCTGCCAAAATTCCTTTCTTACTGTCGAGATATGTGTGCATGAAAGAATGGCTTTGTGAATGTGTAAGTGTATTATATATGTATATGTGTATATATATTACATTTTAAAGTAATTACATGACTTTGGAAAATCTGTCTTTTGAGAAAATCCTGAACAGCAGCAGTCCTAAAATTTCCACCTAGGATATCCTGGGTATCCTAGCACGTCATCTTTATAGTTTATTGCATATACAATGTCGGACAATTAAGTTCCTAAACTCATCCTAGAAAATGTGCAACATACCTCTTCATTGAATATCACTATGGCCACTCTTGAGGTTTCCCCTTGGGAAGTTATGCACTGACACCAGCACCTAGGACCACCCCTCCAAAAAGCAATTTTGGAACTCATTTTCTGAAATACCTATCAGAGCTTTCGTACAAGGTCTGACTACTAAGTTTGCAGACTCTTTGAAGGGTGGACGAGGCAAAGGCATCAGTGCATAGCTTTCCAAGGGGAGTACTTGGAAGGTGACCACACTGTCATTCAACAATGAGGTAGAGAGTAATTTTTCCAGGATGCATTTGCAAATTTAATTGTCCAACCTTGGGTTACTGAGATAGATCTTTCTAGGCAGAAAGACACTCTGCCGTTAAGATTCTAAAAGAACATGACCATGAAAAGAGGTTTTGTGGGATGTGATGATGAGCATACTGTCATCCTAATTGCATCGGGAGAGAGAGCTGAGATTATGTACCTCGCAGTCAACTGGCAGATCTTTAGGCCCAAGTTTGCAAACTAGTTCGCTATGGTCCAGCCGGGGCAAGTACCTGTATTTTCTTTGGCCAACCAGGTACATCGAAACATAGTTTAACTAAAACAATTTAAAGTTGTATAATTTTATATTAAAATTTAGATATTCTGTTTTATCTAAAAAAAGGCAGATAAGATTTTAAAATACATTAACACTCCTACAAAGAAGCTAGTATCATTTCAATTTAGCAAAGTCCCCAGAACCCTCATTTTTTCTCCGCCAACTACACTTATGTAGAGTATCTTTCTGAACCTTACAGTCTAATGCATTTACGATCTCTTTCTGAAACAATGGTGCTAATACAGTAAATAATACATGCGATGCAATGGCACATACACAAAGACGTATACATGTCCTGTCACAACTTTATCTGATTTTTAAAATCTTCATACACCCTTGTGCAGAAGATATTAGTAAATATATAAATACTTTGAAATACATGATGGGTTGGTTGGAATGGGTAGAGGTATGGGATTTGTTTCTTTTTGATTTACCTTCTCACTATACCATTATCATTATTAAAACTGCAAGTTCAAAATCATCCATAAAATCTGATTTCATCTTTGCCCAGGGGCATCACATTAGTGAGTTTCTCATCTTAAGACTTCTGCTTCCTTTCATCCATGAAAGACTTCTGACTGTAATTTATTCACCCATTTCTAAAACTGGAAACAAGAAGTAACAAGCTGCTTGCCATTAATTTGTCAGAAATTTAGTATTATTAATGATTTTTTTTCTAAAAGTAATATCTTGCTGAATCATTTAAAAGAATGGCCTTTTTATAGTTTTGAAAGTTTCACTGTATGCTTTATGAGTAGTAATTAAAACTTGAACCTTTGAACTTCAGCAATAATTCGAAGAGGAAAAACATCACTTTTTATAGTAATTATTACTTAATTGGGCAAGAGTGCTAATTAAGTGGGAAAATCACTATATATTTCTACATATGCTTTGTTCAACCTTTTGTTTTTATTTTCTGCAAATTCTTCTTAAAGATGATACTTTTTTGTGAATTTCGATTACTTTTGCCATTTCAACGGTTATATGAAAATAGTGTTTTGTGGCTATGTACACTGCTTTAAATGCTCTTTCTATGACAAACTATATTAAAAATAGAAATTATTTTAGATTACATGAAATTCTACTGATATCAGTGTAATATGACATAGGAAGGAAATTTGTGAGCAGATTTACATAATTGGCTTATAGGAACAAAAATGGTCCCAGTAGCCTTTGTGGTATAGAAATCATAAACTCTAATTTGGAATAGAGGATTTAGAACTTGCTTACCAACTACATATTTTTATCTTTTCTAAGGATATATTTTATCTGTTTGCCAATTTCTAATATCATTATGAAATAAATACCATAATATTTATATATAAATACGTAGTATCTTCATATTCTCTGTGAGGATTTATAATATTTATAGCCCTTTCTCCAACAGTGCATTATAAACATCTTGAAAGAAATAAAGCTTCTTTAGAATTTATCATTTATCTATATTTCCCTATTCGACAGATGCTGCACAAATGATTGATAAATTTAAAAATTTCATGCATATTTATAGATTTGACCAGAAATAATTATCTTTAGTTAAAATAAATAATAGGTCATTGTGTAAAAGTGTTAAATTTGTTTTACAAATGTGGCTCCATGCCCATAGCTCAATGGTTAGGGTGCTGGCCACATGCACCAGGGCTAGTGGGTTCGAACCTGGCCCCAGACTGCTAAACACCAATAACAACAAACAAATAAACAAACAAATAAACAGCCAAGCAACCAAAATAGCCTGACATTGTAGCTGGCTCTGGTAATCCCTGCTACTTGGGAGGCTGAGGCAAGAGAATCGCTTAAGCCCAAGAGTTTGAGGTTGCTGTGAGTTATGACAGCACAGCACTCTACTGAGGGTGACATAGTGAGACTCTGTCTCAAAAAAAAATCATTTAACCAATACTTATAAAATGCTAATCTGAGCCAAGCATTTTGCTAGTCTCTGGGATGAAAAATCAGGATAGGAATTTAGCTAATAATAATGGAATTTTTCAGTTTTACAAGTATGTCCAGAGGCTCCCTTCAGGTCCAAGAAATCACCTGAAGTCCACTCACAAATGACCCTCTCTGTACGACAGTTTTCAACATTAATGTTTGTTTCCTTAAACAGAGCAGATATCGTCTCTTTCTTTCTCTTTTCTCTCTCCACTCAGTGTGCTAAGACAGTATTTAACCGGGAACACCTCCTTACCTTTACCATGTTCTATTAATTACAACCAGGTCATGGACTCCACCTGCACTGGATGGAAGGGCCTTGTCCAGGGGGTTGATTCATTACAGGACACTTTAGTTGCTACTATCATCCCCTATTAGACCGAAAACTTCATATGAACCATTGTTCTATTGTTTAATCATTGTTAATTCATTCCCTTTTTCACACAATGCTGACAACTTTGCGTCTTATAAAGTTCATTGCCCAGAATCAACACTTAATAAATACTTATGCTGTAAATAAACAAATGAATATTCCCAACTGCTCCTTTATTTTTATAATTTAAGTCCTTTCTCTCAATTACAGCAGAATAAAATGGATTTTATTGTACTAATTTTAAACTGAATCTCACAAATTTTCACCAGTTTAGCATTATATAGCTCAAAATGGGTGGTAGAATAGTAATGCAACCCAAGACTCTCACACTCAGAGCCAGGTCTTTCATTATAGTATATCATAAAAGTCACTGGCGTTTTCACTTTTAAGATCAGTCTCTCTTGATTAACTTTGATTTTTTTTGCTAATGAATTTTCTCTAAGAAAAGATTCATTTAATAATTATTTATTTGAGTTTCTTAGGATATATAACCTTCATGAAACAAGAATATCAGCCAGAATATGTTTTCTAATCTCTGAAATGACATTATACCCAACTCCCCTCAACCTTCCTTTTAAAATCATAAAAGCAGTTGGCTGAGCTTTAAACTCAGTTTTAAGTTCAATTGGTTACGTTTTTAAGTTAAAAATTCCGTAGATAAAATTATGCTTGGCCTTTTTTTTTTTTTTAATTTTAGAGCTCTTCTTCCAAACTGAGCTCCTTTCAAACTGTTATTTTTGTAAGAAATTTTCAGAAATGTTTTTATTTCAAAGAGTAGTATTTAAATGAAAGTTCTGAAGACACAGAATGAATAGAATTCCTATAAAATGGGTCATTACAATAATCCTCTTCCAATTTTGAATCATTTTACCAAAATACTTTAAAATAATATATTAAGTGAAAAATATGAAGTATGGTGCTTGGTCATTAGCAATTTCATTGTGAGAAAACTAAATTAATTTACTTATGTAGTAGAGGTGTTGTCTGACCCTCTAAATTTACAAATTCTAACTGAGTAAATATATGTATGAATAATAAAAATAATATCCACTGTCATAGCTATAGCAAACATAAGTATTAAATTTTTACTCATTTTTTTAAAAAAGTTGATGTATTTACATTTTATTAAGCCAACTAATATGGTTATATTATTATATTGTAACATATAGCTTATATCTATTATTGAGTATATTGAATATTGCTGATTTCTAATAGCTTATAATCTTTAAATGTAAATTAAGTAAGCTAATTACATTTGTCAGTAATTCATTTTCTTGACAAATGTTACCCACATCTAGAATCAACATTTTTCCTGCTTTATTTAAAGTTTTATGATTAAAACTACCAGTTAAAGGTAGACTCTGGAGAGATAGATAAGTTAATATACTGATTTGAATCCTCCAGCTATCCATGTAAATTTGTAGAAGAAGGATATCTAAGTTCCTTATGTGTATCATGGGATTTCAGGAACTATATTTTGAAATAAATCAATTTCATTTAATGTTTAAAACTGTTGATTTTATATTTAAAATGTTTAATCCTGGAATACAGTACATTGTAAATTATTGAGGTGATGGCAAGATGAGTTTTTGTGAGTTTTCATTAATTTCTTTTCCTTATTTTTGAAATTGTTTACGTGAAATTTATTTTACTCCACCACAATTAGGTTGGATGTCCGCATACCTATCTAGAGAAGAAAAGAGAGAGAGGGCATAGAATGAAAATTGATACACATTTTAAAGTTGGCAGTAAAGTCACATTGAGACATTGCAGCATGTCGTGTCAACGAGCTATAAGCCTCAGTAAAGGTCAAGTTGATCCAATTTGGCCAGACCAGCTGGAGAGGTGCCTTGGACCTCACAGTGTCCTCTGAAAACATAGGTTACTTTCTACTTTGTCACAAATTAGATACAGCCTGACACATCTGTCTTTTAATTTGAATTAAAGTCATAACTAAAAAATAAATAACATAAACCAAAGGATAATATCAATAACTACCTATTTATAATATAAATTTAAACAAAACATAAATATCATTTTTAATGTAAATTTTATGGGTAAATATTTAGCAAATTCATTCTATACCAACATGTAATATAAAATTATCTCTAAATATAAATTTATTTATAGATGACTATATAATATAAATTTAGATGTAAATATTTACTAAGGAAAACTATATAATAATATACAGAATGGGAATATATCTGAAAGAATCTCTGCAAATTAATTTTTCTAAAGTTGATATTATAAAGAAAAAGAAAAAGCTGATTGATCAGGTCCTTATTAAGAGTGATGACTACTCCCTGAGGTCACAAGGATGTGACATTACTGATGTTTTCCAGCATGCTGAAGTAGAAGAAAGGTTTCCTCCCAGTAAGTTAAGGAAATTCTGTATTTGGTTTGGTACAATATGGACCAAAAATTGGACTTCAGAAAATTTAAATTGAGATTGCTTTGAAAGAAAGTTTTTTCTCTATTCCAACTAGTGAATAGCACATATTTCTCCCAAGGAATACGGAGCAGTGACAAGTTTTATTTTTATAGCTCTATATAGATTTTACAGTGATCAGAAGTCTCAGGAATTTGAACTGTTGAAGAGCAGACTCCTTCAGCACAGCTCCCCCATCACTGTGTGTCTCCAGCTTGCTGTCTGATGTAATACTGGGATGGGAGTTCTTATCATGGCATTGAAAATGTGCTACAAACATTGATGTCTCAATAAAATTAGCAGTTTTTCACTGAACTGTCAGGGACAGAGGCTAACAAAAAAGAGTTAACATGTCAAAAATTTATCCAAGGAAAGATTGCTGTGGTGTTGACACCAGAAAGTGGAATCCAAAATTGAGATGTTCCCTGAAGGCCTAGAGGATTCTTGACATTGTGCAGGAAAGAATTCAAGTGTGAGCCTTAAGTTGTAAATGAAAGCAACTTTTACTACACAACCAATGAGCAGCCTACCCCATAGACAAGGGCAGCAGCCAACTCTCAAAACAGCAGAGAGTATATTGCTGAAGAACTCTATTTTTAGCTATCTCTTAATTACATTGTAAATAGCAGGAGGCTTATTCTTGGCTTTTCTGAGAAAAAGGGCAGAGATTTACAGGAAGAAGGGATTCCTCCTCTTTTCATACTGTATGTGATAACTTTAGGGGTTGTCATGGTGATTGTAAACTGTCATGGCACTGGTGGGAGTTTCCTCTAGCTTGCTAATACTTGGTAGCCAGGGTATAATGAATGCAAGGGTGAGCAGAGGTGGTTCTCAATGCCGTCTTAGCCCTTACAGGTCTTAACCAGGTTCCTCACTAATGTTGTACCCAAGGCAAGTGGAATTACAGAGAAAACGCCAGTATGCTGTTCAAATTGAGTATGGAGTCCTTTATTGGCCAGCTGACCAATGGCTCACACCTAAACATTCCTGGGATCTGCATGACAATGGGAGGACATTTGTATCTTTCTTTCAGTTTGGGTGGAGGAGAGGGGTGGAATCCTCAAAGCAAAGGGGAACCTAAGAGAGGAACGTGATTTTATAAGGATCTGCTGTTACTCTGGGCTAATCCCCTGTCTCCATGGGGGTATGTTTGTTATTAGCCAGTTTCTGCAGGGCCTATGTGCTCAGGGGTGGGTAGTGATGAGGACCGGAGGGGAAAGACTGCAAAATGGGGGCTGTTTGGTCTTGCGCTACATTCTGGGTTTTTTTCCTGTTTTTGTCAGAGACCTTGTTTTGGGTCTTGCAACTTTTTAACAAGTTGGGCTTCCTGGTTTTCTATCTCATTCCCTCTAAGAGATCATCCTCCTTTGTCTAAAGGGATTGTAGAAAAATAGTCTATCCTGTAGAACTGCTTCAGGCTGACGTTAGGGGCAGTGGTCCTGCCTATCATGGGAAGGCATCTAAGGACAGGATAGCTGCTCTAAATCAGCTGGTGGAATGGGTCGACAGGCCTTGCTGTGACATCATCTTGAATTGAAATTGTTGTAACATAGACGATAACAAACTGTCCAAGAAGGTTATATATCCCAGGGTCTAAAATTAGCAGTAATAATTTTGCCACTGAAGGCCCAAATAGGGGCAGAAACCAGGAAACAGATAGTAAAAATGTTGCAGGAAGACAAGGCCCAACGGAGAGAAGAGCACCCAAACACCACGTTTATAAGAGGAAGGGCTTTATACACCAGCTGGGAGCTTACGGCATAGAAGAATTCCAAATGGCCGAGCTCCCTGACTGGCTTGGTCTTTCCCTTTTTATCAACAGTCAATAAGTTCCACCCCACAGGTACCCTTCTCATTGGCCAGTTTGAATCAAGTGGGAGATGCTAGTCCAGCTCCCACAGAACTACAGGATTTCACAGAACTTGGAAATTTCCAAGTTCCAGGAAGTTACAAATTCCTAAGGGCTGAGTCACCATGGAGAGGACCCTGCAATTGTATCCTTGCACTCTCCTTAACAAAACCTGTTCTCCCAGACCTCACCCTTCTCAGGTATCCTCTCTCAAAAACACTTGTATCTTTTTTTTATTTTTACATATACATGTTTTCATTAGATTTCCACTTTTTGTCTTCACAGAATTAAAAAGGTTTAATATTTAATAACAATAACGGTGTTTACGATAAGGACTAGAAACAAAAACCTCGAAAAGAATGAAAGGAGATAAATATGTTCAGAAAAGAAATTAGATGATTATTGCATCGAAATATTAAGCAACATTAATAATAATGCAAAGAAAGTAACATTAACATTCACATTGTCAAATAAGAGTATATCTATTATAGAATGCTGTAACTCTGAGGCTCAGTATGGAGTCATCAGTTAACTTATTTTTTATTTCCAAAAGTCTCAAAAAATAGACAACTATTAACTTATTTTTTATTTCCAAAAGTCTCAAAAAATAGACAACTATTTGTGCCTGTGGCTCAGTGAGTAGGGCACTGGCCCCATATACTGAGGGTGGCGGGTTCAAACCCGGTCTCGGCCAAACTGCATCAAAAAATAGCCGGGCGTTGTGGCGGGCGCCTGTAGTCACAGCTACTTAGGAGGCTGAGGCAAGAGAATTGCCTGAGCCCAAGAGCTGGAGGTTGCTGTGAGTTGTGACTCCATGGCACTCTACCATGGAGAGTGAGACTGTGATAGAGTGAGACTATGTCTCTACAAAAAAAAAAAAAAAAATAGACAACTAATATTTATAAAAACACTTTTATTGAGTCTCAGTTTCCACCAAGATAGTACCTTAGTACCTTGGCAAAGACTACATAAATATTTAGCCTGATTATTTATTTTCTTCATATCTTCTTCCATTTGTATACTGGCATGGACACAGGTACAGCAATTCTTATCAATTATTGCACAAACATCAATTTGTGAAAGCAATCAATTATCTAAGGCTATTGGTTATCTATTACTACCTTGGATAAAGAATGCCTAGATTCTTAAATTGAGGTAAAACATCTCTATTTGGGGGGCAGAACTTCTAGCCGAGGAGACCAGTTTCCTAGGGTGACTCCATGATAAATTAAACCTCCTCAAGGTCAGGCCACTCCAATAGTAGCTTCCATTTCGGGCAGGATGAGACTGATGGTCCTTTTCCATCAGTTACAGTAGGTGGCTATGTGGATGGCTATGGTGTCAAACCTTATGAAGCCCAGACCCCACTGGCCGTTATGCCATCAGTTATCAATACATTTGTACCCTGAAGCCATCTCTGCGTAGCCTCTATCCATTATTCTACAATATTCCTTGAGTTGGAAACAAGGAGACATTACATCTATGGTCCTTTGTGTCATGAAATCAGTTTATTTTGATTTCTGTCTTTTCCTGGGTCTGAAAACAGGGCTTTGGTTAACCTGAGTTTGGTGTTTAAAGACCCAGGAGTGAAGACGCTGTAACTTAACAGCACAAATAGTTAGCAATATTTGATAAAGCTTTTATTTTATTTGAAGATTATTGTCAAAATGGTCAAAAAAAAGCCCCCACAAAGCACATGATCAAAATAGACTCACAGGTGATTGTAAAATAATAGCAGTTCACGTAACTAAGTGATGATCAAAATACTTTAAAGGCAATGCAGAAAGTTAGCATGTATGACGAAACCTCAGTTTTTCAAAGTTAAATTGTATCCAAGCATACAAAAACCTTCTAAGAACAACATGGGAATTATCTTGATAAGACATATAACTTCTGTTTCTTAGGCAAGTTACCAAATGGTATACCTTCCTTGGTATAAAACCCATTAAGACAACTTGGAAGTCAAAGCTGATGAAAAAGGTACTGGAATTAATTAGACATAAGAAGAGTGAGTGTCCAGGGTCAAGTGTATACAGTGTTTAATTGAGGAAAGTAAATATGAAAATATTAGAACCTTGAGCAGGAGAGCCAAAGGCTCTTAGTAATAGCATGAAAAGTGTTCTGACCTCATTAAACAATTCAGACATATCAAGAAAAGTTGTGTATAAAATTAAGTTATATTAGAGGAAACCATTGTTCTTTTTTTCTTTTATAAATTTTTATTTCTAGTAGAAACAGGGTTTCATTCTTGCTCAGGCTGGTCTCGAACTCTTGAGCTCAAGCAATCCACCTGCTTCCCAGAGGGCTCAGATTACAGGTGTGAGCCTCCACGCCTGGCCTTTCTTTTTTGAAAACATTGTTCTTAAGATAAAACCTTTTCCTGTCAGGCCCTAACAATAGATTTAGAACCAAAGGGGATAGGTCATAGGAGCCAACCAAAAAGGATCAAGGAGAGTGTAACATTCCAGCCTTTCACAGGGAGAAAAAGCTGACAGTTAAACTTTCTAGATATTAATTGCGTAAGTTGAACTTTCTAGATATAAATCTGAGAAGTTTCCAAAGAAGATTATAGCATTGGAACAAAAACATTTTATGGTTTTGTTAAGAGCAAAACAGTATTTTGGGAAAACCTTGTGATTTTAACCCAAATTTTTCTCCTTCAAATATACCAAACCCAATGACATACAAATTTTTTTCATAAACTCTCTTTTGTGAACCTTATTAAAACTTAAACAAAGACATGCTTAGACTTTCTTTTTATGGTCCTACCTTTTTTTCCTTAAATAACTAGTCTTTTTTTTTTGAGGAAATTTACCATACAAGAATCTTTCTCATACATAATTATTCTATTTTCTTTTTAACCTTCCTTATTAAAAATATGCCTTCATATCTTTAAATTTCTTCATATCTCTTTCTCTTATTTACTAGTTTCTCTTTATCTGTTTTTTTAAATAAATGATCTAAAAATAACCTTAGAAATAGACAAAATGATTCTTTTAAATAAAGAACAGCATTTTATGCAGCCTTTATAATTTTTTAAGGAAACATTCTTTCATATATTTTATACATAAAATAGAATCACGTATATTGACTAGAATTGGTATTCTTAATAACATCAAATTTTAGTTAAAACTCAAGAAGCAGGAAATTTTTAATTATCTGCCACTATAAACAGTCAGCTGATTGGCACAATGATTATAATAAACATGCTGGTCCTATAGTCTTTGACTAAAGAAATAGCATCTCTTCTGGGAGGGGGGGTTACATTGTATCTTTATTGAGAAATTGATGCTTCTCGTAAAGTCAGTATGTATTCTGTTTTTTCCAGTATCTCAAGGTTGAGATGGAGCATCATAGCTTTCTTTCAAGATGGTTATAAATATTGATTTCACTGAAATGATTAAAATTTCTTTGGAAAAATGTGGATATAAATGAAATAGTAAAAAATAAAGTTATTATGTTTCTCATTACTCAAAAACAAATGTAATACATTCCCCCAAATGATGTCATTTCTGTAGGTAGTAATCTCTGTACCTATTTTAAGTGAATGTTCATTCAAATTTTTATATAATGTTCTCAATGATGTGAATGTTATCCTCTAAAAGAAAGTGCAGGGTCACAGATGCCAAGGTTTTATTTCTGGAGACCTAATAATAGCCATGGCATTGATGACTTTAAAATGCTGACCCATCAGGTTTTTATCTTGAAGGCTGCTACATAAAACCAAATTGGTTTGAGTCAGAAGTGAAAGAAAACAACATAATTTGTGAGAGCAAAATACTAAAAACTGAACCAGTAAAAAGAAAATAAACCTGGTAGATTAAGGACCCATAAAGGTCTTTTGTCCTTTTATTGCTTTTCCTTTAAGTTTTCTCTAACAGATATCCTTCTACATATATATAGAATACCACTGTTTCATTTCTTACCATCCTCACATTTGCAAAAACATAAAGAATTGACGCCATTATTGCATAAATTTTGGGAGAGCTATTAACCTTTGAGAAAGGAGATGCAATTTCTATCTCTTAGAGTTTAAAAGGAGCAATACAACAAGCCATTCTAGGGCCCCACATCCTTTGAGACCTCTAAGCTGTGTGTTATCTGGTAAAATTTCTAGTCCTTTTTTGTATGGAATCGGCAAAGTGTTAAGACTCACAAACTTCATGGTTTCTTTCCTCACTCACTTTACAACCTTGAGTCAGTCACTTATCCTCTGTGAGCCTGTCCTTTCCCCCATACAATGGGGATAATAGATAACGACCTTGTAGCTATTTCTAAAGACAGAGTGAGAAAATATTTTAAGCCCCTTGAAGAGTCACAGATGCTGAATCGAAAATATAGTAAGCTTTAGAGGGTGCTCACTCTGAGGCATGGTTCTAAGCATCATTTATATTCACTTACTAGTTAAACATTTAAAACAAGCTTACAAGGTAGATACTAGTTCATAGCCATTTTATTGATGAGGATAGTAAGAAAGAAATGCTATTTATGGTCTCTAAAGTCACATAAGCAGTAAGTCAAAGAGTGGATTTAAAAAGAAGCCATGCTCTTATCCACTGCTCTAAACAATCCCTGGCATTGAGCAACTTTATTTTTCTTTTCCCTGCAGGTAAGCATGGGTTGCTATGTTCTCTTGGCATCAAATCATGGTGTGTTGCTTGGGCTGTCGGTGCCTAGAAATGAGAAAAGTATGGATCAAGCACTTTATCAGTTATGAAAAAAATGTGGGCAGAAGAGTCCTTTTCTTCTTAGATAGAAAAACAAAAGAATGGTTTCCATATTTGAATGTGTGAGATGTGGAGCAGAAGTCTTTGAAATTCAAGAACTGTATATCCCATAAGAAAAAGAAAGAGAGACAGTAAGAAAGAGAAAGAAGCTTGCACCTTTAATATAATCTTAAAATAAATTGCATAGATGTTACAGTACAAGTAAATATTCCCAAATAAGATATGTAAACATAAAATGAAGTTAAAAACACAATTAAAATAGTTCTTTTGCCCCTCTAACAAACCTCACGTGTAACTAGTCTAGTGGAGAAACTCCTGGGAAAGAGAAGGAACCTGGGGCTCTCCACCATCAGTAAGAACCGTCAGAAGCATTTAGTCTTATAAAGAAGATTATACAATTCTCTAAACATCAGAGAGTCCTATAAAAATCAGGACTCTGCTTTATCCTGGAAAATCAGAAAACGCGGCAACACTGGTTTGCATTCCCACCTGGTAGCCATTGACAGCAGTTGAGCCCCAGCTGGTCTCTTCAGACCACCCTGTACAGCATGGCTTATCACAGCCTCCACATCCCTACGGTTCCTCTAGGGTAAATCACGCTTTTCCTTTGTCTACATGTCCTCGGTAGGCATCTGAATATGGAACCTCTGAATTACAGAAATGGAGTTCCAACCTCTATTGTGCCACAATCTATAATCAGAGGCATTTTGAGTAATTCTGTGTGAGTAATTTCTTCAATTTACATAGAAACTGAGCACATTATTCTTTCGATAAGATTTTCTGGTCTGCTCACTAGCCACTAATTTCTCAATCAGTTGCTTTACATTTTTTTTTTTTTTTTACTTATTGAGAGGTTGCAAAGTAAAACAAAGGAATTAACATGAAATTCATTGAAATGCTTCATAAAACAGATGTGGTAAAAACCAACAACTTATCCTTAGCCTTTCTTGGCATAATTAAGTCAATCTTTTATCTCACTCTACTAGAAAGGAATTACCATTTTAATGATTGGATTTTCCACTTAATTGTGTAAGATAGATTTCCATTAAAATTATCACGTAAGATAATAACAACTGCTTTAACATTTTCAATTGCTGCAGAGTAACTTACACTTTGTTGTAGAATTATGCTACAGACAATGCAAGTTTAGTAACTTAAAGTGATTAATATTTGATTTACACATAAGGTCTCAATTTTGAAGACAGTATGCCTCTGATATTATTAGTATGTTAACCTCTCAACCTTCTTGCCTAAAAATTGAATAACAGAAAAGAAGTCTTTCCTTAGAGATTACTTGTGTGCAAATTCAGGTTTCCAGTGCCCTGAACTAGTGTGTTACTTTGTTAATGAATAACATGGCTCCAGTAATTAGCTATAAAGTCATTAAGGCTATTCGGTGCTGTGACAGTTATGTTAACCTGTAACAGATTAATGTACATGTCAAATGTTTTTTCCTCTTGTTATTTCAGATCAGCCTTGAGTGGAATTTGACAGAAGATGTTTCAACGGTCTTATCTCTGGAAATGTTTAGCTTCGGGGATTGTCATCGGCTCTCTTGTCACTATCTGCTTGGGCCAGTACGACGATGGTAAGGCTGCTTTTAGACTGACCTTTAGAGCTAACCAGAATTTCTGTTATTAAATTAAAAATGAAATATACCATAGAAATGAGTAATGCTAATTCATAGTTTGTTACCAAAGGTTAGTAGCTCTGTGCTATAATTTACATTCACTAAAATAAACTTACTAACGTGAAATCAGATGCATTTTGTTTCTTAATAAGGATTACAGTGTGGTAGAAAATCTAATTCAAGACCCTGTCTGAATACTTATTCCCACTAAGCCAATGCCTAATTGGTATGAAAAAATATTAAATTCTATTTACTAACCCTTGAATAAATGCAAACAAAGTTCTCAAATAAAGCTACAAATAAAAAAGACAACAAAATTTGACCTCATGTAAGAGTCATAAGTGCTTTTAGTGTTAGCCCTTTATTGCACATTGCATTATCTTATCCCACACGATGTTGTTTGAAATGAGTACAAAAATAGAAAAAAATTGGTATTCAGCTTCTCAAGTATTTTGCTAATAGTAAGTCAGTCATTTTGAAAGATATATTAGGGGCGGCGCCTGTGGCTCAGTGACTAGGGCGCTGGCCCCATACTGAGGGTGGCAGGTTCGAATCCAGCCCCTGCCAAACTGCAACAACAACAAAAAATAGTTGGGCATTGTGGCGGGTGCCTGCGTTCCCAGCTAACTTGGAAGGTGGAAGGCTAAGGCAAGAGAATCACCTAAGCCCAAGAGCTGGAGTTTGCTGTGAGCTGTAATGCCACAGCACTCTACTGAGGGCAACAAAATGAGACTCTGTCTCAAAAAAAAAAAAAATACATTAGGATTAAACAGATCTTAAGAAGAATGAAGATGAGTACATCTTTTGTGTCTTCAGTAGCTCTCATTTTATCATTGGAGGAATCTGTCTTTGAACACCATATAGGTATAGAGTAGATGTATATTAACATTAAATATAGATGTAGATGGAAATACTACTTTAGGTTTCATAGAAGAAAAGAATGGACAAACTATCCACTCTAGAGATTTGACAATCAGGGAGCATCGAAAATAAATTATGTCTTCACCCTCTCAGTGGCAGCAAACGTGAATTTCTTTTGTGCTCTGCTTCGCAAAACTGATTGATCTGAAAATAGATGAATTAGTTTGACTTTATCGCAAAAGTGTTCAAGTTGTGTTCAAATTAAGACATACGCAGTCCTCAACAATGTGAGAACTAGCCTTTTTGGATTTGCAGAATAATCCATAATAGTATCTATTTTTGAAAATCAGTAGCTTAATCTCCTGAACAGTTCATCTAATTATCATTTACTTCAAATGAATCTGAATTTAATATTTATCTCTTTGCCTTTTGTGGAGATTATGAATCTCTAGTCTAGAAACAAACTTTAAAAAGTAGTAATAAATACATAATATAGGTGTTACTTTGCAGGAAAAAAAGAACAATGAAATTTTAAAAAGTGTGACTCTATGTTAAAGGGACATATTTCAAATTATTCTCCAGGAGTAGATGACAAATAAGTATGTTGCTATTTCTTTATCTTATAGGGCATTCTATTTTCATTCATATTTAGCATTGTCACAGGACAGGATACTATTCCGTCGTTTCTCACACATTCATAAATCATGTACTTTTTAGCAATTTATTTTAGGTTAGCAAAGTAAATCACTTCTGGTTTAACTTGTAATGCTATAGATGGATTGCCTTCCTAAACTTACAGCACTTTAGTCTTTTACAAGTGTGCTCATACTTGCCCAGCCTCTCATTTGAGATTACCAGTTCACTGTTGTCCTTCACCGAGTCAGTTTCCTGGAGCACTGTGCAACTTCAGACTTGCTGAGTGAAGTGAACTGTCAAGCTGACCCTTAAGCTACTAGACCCATGGATGACTCTCCCATAGCACAACAGGAAAGTCTTCTCAGGTCTCTCTCCGTAGAGGTAAATGACTCAATTCTTAGGAAGATTAAAAGGCTAGGAACTATTGGAGATAAACTCAAGGCTTATATAGAGTTTTGTAGGGATTTCCAAAATGTATGTGCATTTCACTATTCCTTCCATACTTGGATCCCCAGTGTGCTCCCAGATGCAATAAAGCATCCTGTTCCCTTAAGTCTCCCCCCAACAATTTACTTCCTTCTTACCTCCCTCAATCAGGAATTCTAACATTGGTTTTGTTCAAATGTTTAGATATGTGTGACTTAAAATGGTTTTTGTATTCCTATGGTGTATTCTTTTTTTTTTTTTAAATACATATAAAATTGTGAGCTCATACCATGCAAGGAGGAAATCATGACTAAGCAAATCATAACACAAAATAGCAGTAAATTGATACATGTGATATGAATATCTTGAAAGAACTTTTTATCCAAGTGTTTGGGGATACAAGTACATAGTCATGTTGAAGGAAGACAATGATAATGTTCATGAACACCATAAAAACCTGCAAGAAAATATAAAAATGAATGTAATACTGCTGTCATTGGTAATCTACTGGTTGAGTTAGTGTTAGCCTAATATGGTAGTTGACAGGGATTCACCTAGACTTGGGTGCTTCAGAGAAAAGTGAAGGACAGACATTTTAAGGTATCTTAAGGTTATTGGTGTAAGAGTCTTGGAGTTTTTTATCATATTAAATATAGTACCCTTCTGAACTTTTAATTAAGAACATTTTTCTATGCTTTTCTATGTGTCTTCTTAATTAGGCATAAAGGAGCTTGAAGAAAAACATTGGATAATGTTTATTTAATAAATATTCTATCACTAAAATGGGATATTCCATTATTTTCCTAATGTGTAAGTTATTTCTAAGAAAAATATCCTGTATAATTATAACATTTTATAGCAGTATTTTTTTTATTAAAAATTGATGTTTTGAGTTTTTAAAAATTTTTCAGTCAAATTGCTGATATAGTTTTTAAATGTAGTAATAAAATTTATAAATAACTTATTCCATAAGGGACATTGATTGATGACTACATATCTAAATAAGTATTAATATTAAGAGGTTGGAAGTATTGTACTATGTTAAAAAGTCAGAATTTAGCTAACTGATAAATCTATAAGAAAATCAGAGAATATAATAGATTCATTGTATATAAAAGAACTTTAGGATATTGAACTTGTCTATTAATGCTTTACTGATCTGACAATTTTGTTTGAAATGGAGCATATACCCTAATCCCAAATTAAAAATGGGGACCCTGGGAAGGATGTGTCCTTTGGAAACAACTGTATTTGGGGACCCTGTTTACATCCTCAAGAATTCACAACTCTTTCTTACACTCACTTATTTTTGATAAACAATAACTCTCTGAAACTCAATTTACATATTTTAGCACAGCATCTGGCATATGGCCAATGTTCACTAAAATTTTTTATCCTTATTACTTTTACTCTTTCTCATTTTATATAAATAATTATTTATATTTTTACTAAGTAAGTATACATTTACTAAATAAGTGTACATATTTACTAAGTATATATACATTGAGTTTTAAGCAAATACTTCACGCTTATGTACACATATGCATATTTTCTTTTTTTAAACATTTCTCCAAATTTACCAAACACCTTAAAGACTTAATTATGGTAAAGTGCATTATTCTTAAGAGTGTTAATAACTCTGTATATTCTTTCCTTGGAGATTGTTGGTTTCATATAAAACTTTAAAGTTTTTACTAAGAAGACATTCTTGCAGCTTTCTCCCACACGTACACACACTCAAAGAGAGATTTTTTTCCTTTGAACATGTGGCTAAGGAGTATTGCCAGGTAACTTCGAAAAGCCGGGTATTGATACTTAAGATCCTCTCTTTTATCCTGCTGGAAGTGAGAAAAGAGCAAGATCTCATTCTGTGTGTAAGCAGTGCTGTTATAAAATTAATAACTGGCAAAGTGGATGCTTCCCTTTGTGGTTCTAACAACCTGAAAAATTTGGAACCATTGAAAAATAAAATACTCACATTCTGATTGTGTTAAAAAGACAGAACTCATTCTAAATGTTCTTAATAGAAATTGAGATTGAGTAAAAACGCAATTGTAGTCATACTTGGCTCTGAGACATCAGTGCCTTGTACAATTCAGCGTAGAGTCGCTTTTCTTCCATGGATCTCTTCCTATCAAGTCCCTATACCTGTTCCCACTACTTTAATTCCCTAAGCTCTGCAATTTGTTTTTTCTCACAGTGCTACTGAAACTGCACTCTCTACAGCTTCTAGTAGCTCTTTCTTTAGACAAATTCTATAATTTTCTAACATTTCAGCAAATAGCATTTTCGGCCTACTTTTCCTGTACATTTTTTTTTTTCTGAGAGTTTCTTTGCACTCATCCTTTGTGATTGTCTTCATTTCTGACTTTTATCCCATCCTTTGGTGGATATTCTCTTTCTTTTTCTGTAATTTAAGCATTCTTCCACTATTGTTTATTTTTTCATAAAGGGCCCTATTCTACAATAAACAATTTGAGTATTTTCTGACAATTAAAGAAGGTCCTCTCCTTTGTCATTTTCTTTTCCCTCTAACTGCTCTTTCTCTAACTGGATGTCTACTGCAAGTGGGTGGCGGTTACCAGAGGCTGAAGGAGCAGGTGATTGGAGAAAGAAGAGATATGGAATAAAGCAGACAAAATATCAATTAGACAGGAGGAATAAATTTTGTAACCTATTGCATAGAACGTTGTTACAACAAAGAATAATTCTTTGTGCATTTCAGAATTGCTTAAAGATTAGATTTTAAATGTCTTTAACCACAAAAAATGACAAATTTATAAAGTAATACATTTTTTAATGAGCATGATGTAATTATTCCATAGTGTCAACATATATGAAAACATCACATTGTACTCTATAAACACACAATATATATTCAATTATTATTTGTCAATTAAATTTTTTTTTTTTTTTGAGACAGAGCCTCAAGCTGTTGCCCTGGATAGAGTGCTGTGGCATCACAGCTCACAGCAACCTCCAATTCCTGGGCTCAAGTGAGTTTCTTGCCTCCGCCTCCCAAGTAGCTGGGACTACAGGTGCCCTCCACAACGTCCGGCCATTTTTTTTTTTTTTTTTGGTTGCAGCCATCATTGTTGTTTGGCCGCCTGGGCTGGATTCGAACCTGCCAGCTCAGGTGTATGTGGCTGGTGCCTTAGCCTGTTGAGTCACAGGGGCCGAGTCTGTCAATTAAAATTTTAAATTACAAATAATTGGGAGTTGAGATAAAAATGTTTTCAGGAAGAATTTTGAGTTTTCAAGTTAAGGCACTTGAGAAGCATTTAGAAAAACCGAGAAAAATATTAAGTTGGTATTCCTAAGATTTATACAGTTGCCCCTGTGTAGCATTGAAGATCATGCATGCAGTTTTAGGACCTCAATCAGTTATGGTCACATGTTAAATTGCCAAAAGGTAACAAAATGGCATGTGCAGGATGGTTGTGATCACCATCCAGTTATATAACAGTATTCAGCAAGACAAACCATTACCTAAGTCACATATCAGCAGTCCCCAGTCTTCTCAGCAGCAGGGAATGTTTTCATGGAAGAGAGTGTTTTCATGGAAGAGAGTGTTTCCATGGATGTAAGGGACATTAGATTCTCTCAGGAGCGTGCAGCCTCGATCCTTTGCGTGTAGCTCACCATCTGCGTTGTGCTTCTGTGATTATCTAAGGCCGCCGCTGATCTGAAAGGAGGTGGCGCTCAGGTAATTCCAGTGATGGGATGAGCTAGAAATACACATGAAGCTTCCCTCTCTGGCCTATTCACTTCCTGCTGGGCTGCCCGGTTCCTAGATGCCTAACAGGTCAGAGACTGTTATCCATCTGTGGCCCAGGCTTTGGGGACCACAGTAAATATTAACTATCAGCAGCAGCCTTTATCCTTATATATCCAGCTCATCCTTTGAGAAGCAATCCAGTGTAGCTGGTAAAAGTACATACCTGGGGGGAGCTGGACTGCCTAGATCTGAATCCTGGCTCCAAATCTCTGTAGCTGTATGGCTATGGTGACTTTACTAATTCTGTTTCTTCTTAAATACCCTTGTCTATAGCAGGTAGCTAAAGAATAGTGTGAGTATTAAATTATTTAATAAAAGTGGCTTACATAAATGGTTACATTGAGCAGCCTGTCTGCTGCTTTTATCATTGTCATCTAAGGTAACCGTGTTGGTCTGGGAACCCTTCCACTAACATAACATTCTCAAGGGTAAGTCAGCCACCTTTCCTCATCTGTAAGGTGTAGGGAATTATGTGCTTATCTCAGGGTCATTGTGAGCTGAAATAAGGCAAGGCGTATGATGTTTTCACGTGTGCTTGAATGTGTGTGACGTTATTGGCAATAGGAAGAGGAGGAATAACATTCATGAAAGTATAATAAGAAAATATATAAAATAAGTTTTGTTTGTGTTTTTAATAAAACAAGATACTTAGTGGGACTGGCAACGATTAGGCATATTTGTTCTACCATCAGGTAGAAAAGCTAATCAGAAACAAAGATAAAACCTATTAGTTTGCTAGGGATGCCATAACCAAATACCACAGACAAAGTGGCTAAAACAGCAGAAATATACTTTGTATTTTCTCACAGTTCTTAAGCCTAGAAGTCTCCGAGATCAAGGTGCTGGCAGGCTTGCTTTCCTCTGAAGCTCCTTTCCGTGTCTGGCAGACATCTGTCCTCTGACTGCTCTTCACATGGTTGTCTCTGGCAGACACACCTGTGATGTCTGTGCTTGTGGACTCATCTCCTCGTACAAACACCAGTCACCCTGGAGAAAGAGTCATTCGAAGGACCTCATTTTAAAATATCTATCTTTTCAAAAGCCTCATCTGTAAATACAGTCCATTTTGAGTTACTGGGATTTATAGGTTCAACATATGAATTTTCTAGGAGATGAAATCCAGGGATAGGTATAACTGCACATTTTAGTTCTTAAGTCTTAGTGTGCACGCTCTGATACCACAGGGCTGTAGACCTTTTTTCAGACTCTGCCTACCTTTGAAGAAAAAGCTACTATATCTGTCCTTGCCCTAATTCAGTTGCCTCAGACACCCACCAATGCTGAGTGTTCAGATGCAAAGCTTCTGTGGTCTACTGAGTCACCGGATTGGAGAGAAGGATAAACACGGCGTCCAGAGACAGAGACAGAGCAGCTGAGAACCCACGAGATAGGAGGGAAGAAAGGTCCTGAGAGCAGCAGGTGTGAGCAGAAGGTAAAAGGGGACCAGAGAAGCATTTCCAAGCTCGGTGACTGATGAGATGCCAGGCCAGGCAGGGAAATATCTCCTAAAGTGCTCTTGAGCTTCTCTTGGCATTTTTGCCAAACTTCGCTCCCCTTTGTTAAGATCCTAGGATAGCTTAGTCAGAGATTCCTCAATGAAATTGCAAATATACGTTAGAATCATTGAAGAAGAATTCTGAAATCAGCGGCCGTGTTTCTCTTACATGTTATTAAAATTTTGTTTCCCAGTTCATATCTGTTGTTCAATCTACTTTTGTAAAATAAATAAATAAATATTCCAGACCTCTCTTTTTTTATTACATTAGTAGAAAACATTAAAACTGGGCAGTTATTTGATGCATTCTATTGGAGTGCTTTAACACTTATCTATTAGGACTATGGAACTATGTTTGGGCTGTTAAATATGAGCAAGGGTAACGTATTGTTGTTGTTGAGCTGATGCAGAAAAGACCATGTGTAATTCTTCAGTTTCTCTCTCTTCTGCCGAAACAACTAAGTAAGCCGTGCGTTACGGATAGTCACACTGCAAAAGGGAGTGGCTCAGTCAGCCTTGACCTCTGAGTGACTAGGTGAAGTGGATATTCTCTTTCCTTGCTCCCACCTCCCCGTGATGGATATGTACTGAGAGAGATGAGGGGAGAAGAGGGGAGGGGAGGAGAGGGGAGACCCCACTTGGATTTAAGGGGTGCTTTGTTACTCCAATTTAGATACCGTAGGTGATTCAGCTTTCCTCTTTCAGCTATTCTTAAAATAGTCAACCACTAATCTTGATTGCCTAAGACAGTCCTTTTTTTTTTCACTTCTCTCCCAAGAACTTGCTCACTGACTAGAGAATTGTATCGACATCTAAGCCAGTGGTTCTCAACCTTCCTAATGCCACAGCCCTTTAATACAGCATTGAGAACCACTGATAAGCTTTCTTGGTCCATTGTAATATATACTCCCTTTGCCTAATCATATTATTTATCAACATATACAGCAAATGTTTACTCATATTGAATTCTTTTTCATTCCTGTAATGTTAAATTTTCATTTGCTTCTCTCTATGTTGTTTGAAATGGTCCATTGGTTTTTCTTATACTATGCCTACCCTCTTTGCCCTTTCATCTCTCATACCCCATTTCCCTCTTTTTTTTTTTCTTGCAGTTCAGCCGTGGCTGGGTTTGAACCCACCACCCTCGGTATATAGGGCCGTGTCTTACTGACACAGGCACTGCCCTCCATTTCCCTCTTTTTTTCTCTCCTTTTCCATTCACCATCTATCCAAGGCCTATTTATAACCCTACATTTTCTCATGGAGAGAAAACAACAAACTTACTCTCTCTCTTTTTCCTCTCTAGAAGTTATTGCTCGATTGATTGCATGTAGTCCTCAGTTTTATATTTAGTCCCTTCTGATCTACTGGTAAACAATGCTCCTACACATCTCACACCTGCCATTCCCACCTTTTTGTTTCTTGAAATTTCTAATCATGTCAATATTTATGGTATGTATAAACAGCAGTAATTAATAATGACTAATAGTATTTATTTAGCGTTTACTAACTAAGCCCTCCATATAGATTTTTTTGTTCAATCTTCACAAGTACTCCCTGAGGTCCTTGTGATTATAACATAATCACATACTATTGTACTATTATTATGCCTAGTATAGAAATCAGGGCACTACAAGGATGGGAGAAAGTTAAGGCACTTTCCCATTGTGGTACAAATATTATGTGGCAAGCTGAGACCAAGCCTGTTTTCTCAGCTACACATACAGTAACACATGCTATGCTACTATATTCTGATGTCAAAACTGAACAAAATTGGACCCTTCCAGATTTTACTCAAATTTTTATTTCTTAATACCATTTTTTCATTATTTTTCAGTTTTACTACATATACCATATCAAAATTGCTGTCCATTTTCCCCATTATATTATGACATATGGTATAATATATTTTTCATTTTCAGATGACAGAATCCAAAAAGCAGGGATTGCCATATTTACTTTTGTTTCTCTCACTACCTGGTAGAGTAGCTCAATCAGTGATCATTGAAATAAATAAGTGCTGAGTAGAAAATAGACTTAAAAGTGAAATACCTCTTTTAACAATACAGAGGGAAGGTGATGAGCTTTGAGGATAGTAGCTGAAGTTCAAACAACAATTCAATATATATTTAATGACAGTGTGATTTATATGACACTGCTCAATGACATGGAATGAAAACAAGATGTGTGGTAAGGAGCTATTGCCTAGAGCATTGAGAAAAGTCTTTGCCAAAAACTCAAAAATATGAATTCATACTCTTTGCAGACTCAAGAATTGCTTGAGTCTTACTATGAGGTACTTTTCAGGGAATTTGTTCATAATGTTAGCAGATCACATTTCAGTGTCTGTTTCTTACTTCGGGTGGCCCAGTTTATGCACCTAATCTCATTTACTTTTGTAGAATCCTATCCTGCCCCTCAGGCCTGCCCAATTATACTGATCAATATAAACTATTCAGCTAGTCTGAATTGATTAAGTATCTTCGTTGAACAATTGGAATACCGATGAGAGTTGTTCAGGCTTGGACTTAGATTATGTATAAAAAGAACACTGTTCACATAGTCATCAATATTTTATGTGGTCGTATCCTGGATTTATCCACACATGGTTTTATGGATGCCTGGAATGCAATTGTGATGATATCTTTATAGGAAAAAATGTATAGTACATTAAGCAAATATTAATAATAAATTGTGTGCAGTATTTTTATTCATTTATTCATTTGTTAAGTTCCAGAACACCATTATAAATACTCTCCTCTACAACTAAACTACATACACTCCTCTACTCAGTTGTGTATTCATATACATATTACACATAATATGTGTACTATTACATGTTAGTTACAATGTTTGTTTTATGCAAATATTAAGTAGCTACTAGGCACTAAGCCCTGTTCTGTTTGTTGTGAATGTAGGAGACATCAGAACAAATGAAAATCCTCATCCTTGTGGAGTTTGCTTTATGTAAAAAGGAGATAAAAAATAACCCATAACAATAAGAAAATGATTTCGGGTGTTAGTATATGAATTGGGGTTATGTGAAACATAAGGCAGGTAAAGGGGGAGGTAATACTTGGGAGAATACAGTTTTACGTAGGATAGGGTAGAAAGGACTTAATGCAAAAGTACCTTTTGAGCACAGTTAGGGAGGAGATGAGATGAAAAACCATGTAGATTCCTAGAGAAGATGGAAGGTACAGAGAGTGAGGGGCCCAGAGATGGGAACATACTAAGCATGTCTGAACACAACCGAAAGTAGACCATGGTGGATGGAATGTTGAGTGAGGAGTGAAGAGGGAGAAATAGAAGCAAAGGTAGGAGAGCTGATAGGGGAAGCAGATTGTGCAAGGCCTGGTAGTACATTGTAAGGATATCATTTTCTGCTTTTTTGTTTTTTTCTAAGTGGTAAGGAAAGGTGATGGAGTGTTTGAAGAAAAGGACTGAAATGATATCACTCAAGATTTAACAAAATTACATTGACTCTTGTTGAAAATCGATATCATGGTGAACAGTGAGAAAAAGATAATATTCTAGACAGAAAATGAAGGTTGCTTAGACCAGATGTTCAGGAGAGAGATAATAAAAATGGTTTACCTTTGAATGTTTGGATGTAAGTTTGATGAGTTGAATATCGAGATGACAAGAAGAAAGATTTAATATCATTATATATTTTTTCTAAGCATTGGGAAAGACTGAGTGACTAATGTCTTCAAAGAAATAAATGCGGCTACAATTGAGTCATAAAAATTCTGATCTTAAAAGTTTAGGAAGATGAGAAAGATGGCAAAGATATTCATATATATATAAAGAATTAATGGGATGGACACAAGTAGAGTGGTTTCCTAAAGCAAAATGGAGAAGGCATCTCAAGTAGACAGCTGAGTATAATCTGATCAGTAAGGTGACCTGTGAAGACGGAATATGGGAATAACGTGTTGTCACTCATCTGTGACTTTGACAGACCAGTTGTGATGATATGTTGAGGATGAAAGTTTAGAATGGATTCAAGAAAGAATGGAGGAAGACAAAAGGCAGGCAAATTGAAGGTAAAAGATAGTATTATTTTTCTTTTTCTATATTTTTCTGTTTCTGTCTTTCGTTTATTTGTTTTTAAGTAATCTGTCAGTGATAATAGGGAAGCCTGGAGTAAGAAGCAAGAATGTTGACCCCAGCTAGGTCCTAATGCTGGAAGAATCTAAGAAAACAGTCACCACTATTAAGAGGGTTATAGAAAAGTAGGACCTCTTTTGGGAAGAACCAGATTTCTGTAGAGCAAGAAGAAAGGAATGTCAATGAAGTATACATTATATTATTTAATCTATTTAATGTTCATTAAAATCTCATGAGATAAATCATAGTTCTGTTTTTCAGCTATGGGAACACGAGGTTTCAAGCTATCTTGCTTAAGTTCACTTAGCTTCCACATTTGACAGCCAAGATGCAAACTAAGGAGCGTGGGCCATGCTGCCAACCCCTTTTTAGTTTTAATTTTTGTAAGAGCACTTGTGGTCTACATTCTTAAAATAGACAACAATGTATTGTTATCTATAAGCATAATGTTATACATCAGATTTCTAGACCTTATTCATTTTATATAACTGAAAGCTTATACATGCATATCATTATTTCTTATTCCATGCAAACCTCAGCAATCGTCATTCTATTTCTGGCTTATATTGAGTTCCACTGTCTTAGGTATTTCATATAATTGGAATCATGCAGCATTTTCCCATCCACAACTGACTTATTTCACTTACCGTAATGTCTTCATTCAAAGTTTATCTATCTTGTCAAATATTGCATGATTTTCTCCTTTTTTTTTTGTGGTTTTTGGCTGGGCCTGCTGAGTTTTGAACCCACCACCTCTGGTGTATGGGACCGGTTCCCTACTCCTTTTGAGCCACAGGCACTGCCCGGGATTTTCTTCTTTTTAAAGATCGAATTTTATTCCACTGTATGTATACACTGCATTATTTTATCCATTCATTTGGCAATGAACAGATTTAATTTATTTCTACATCTTAGCTATTGTGAATAGTGCTGTGGTAAATATGGCAGCACTAGTATTTCCTTAAAATATCAATTTAAATTGTTTGGTTAAATACCCAGAAGTAGGATTTCTGAATCATATGGTACTTTTATATTTAATTTTATTTCTTTTGCTTTCAAAATTTTAAGGGAGGGAGTGTGCTTTATACATGGATGAATTTCATAACACTGAAGACAGGGATTTTAGCATTGGCATCACCAGAATAGAGTTCATTATGCCTGATAATATTTTTGTCTCTCACACCCCTCCAGGCCTCCCTCCTTTTTGGTTGGTTTTCAATGTCCATTATAGCTCTTTCTGCACATGAGTACCTTTCATATGCATCATTTAGGTTCCACCTATTAGTCAGTCTATGTGATCTTTATTTTTGCATTCCTGAGATACTTCATTTAGGATAATGGTCTCCAATTCCACCCAAGTTAACACAAATGACATTATTTCATTCCTTTCTATGACTGAGTAGTACTCCAAGATATATACATATCATATTTTCTTCATCCTTCATCAAAAGATAGGCACTTGGGTTGATTCTGTGTCTTGCTAATTGTGAGTTATGCTGTGAAAAACATTTGGGCACAGATATCCTGTTAATATAATGATTTCTTTTCCTTTGGTAGAGACCCAAGAGTAGGATTACTGAATCAAATAGTAGGGCTATTTTAGTTCTTGGAGAAATCTCTGAGAGGTACAACATTGAGGTTGTACTAATCTGCAGCCCCACCCCAGTGTATAAGTATTCCTTTTTTACTGCATCCATGACAGCATATGTTGTTTCTGATTGTTTTTACTTTTTAATAATGGTAATTCGACAGAGGTATGGTGGTATGTCATTGTGATATTAATTACATTTCCCTGATTATTAGTGATATTGAACATTTGTTTGTTTTTACTTTTTAATAATGGTAATTCGACAGAGGTATGGTGGTATGTCATTGTGATATTAATTACATTTCCCTGATTATTAGTGATATTGAACATTTGTTCACATTTATGGGCAGTTTTTCTTTTACCTGTGGTTATCCAGTTCTTCCAGCACCATTTATTGAATCGCAATTCTTTTCCCCAGGATATGCTTTCATTTGGTTTATCAAAGATCAGATGGCTATACAAGACTGGTTTCATCTCTTGGTTTTCTCTTCAGTTCCATATGTCTGTGTCTATTTTTGCACCAGTACCATGCCATTTTGATTACTGTGGACTTGTGATACAGCCTTGAGTCTGGTAGACTGATGCCTTCAGCTTTATTTTTATTACTAAAAATTTCCTTGGCTATACTTTTTTTCCAGTTACATATGAAACAAATAACTATTTTTTTCCAGTTCTTCAAAGAATGATGTCAATGGAATTGACATCAAATAACTATCATCTTCAAAGAATGATGTCAGTAGGAATTGAACTAAATCTTCAGATTGCTTTGGGAAGTATAGACATTTTTATAATGCTCTTCCATTTGTTAATGTCTTCTTCTGTTTATTTTCTTAGGGCTTCATATTTCTCTCTGTCCTTTAGTTTCTGGGTGTTTACTTTGCTGGTCGTCCATTTGTGAAGCTCAGTGTGGAGAACAGGTCCAAGTATTTTCTGTATAGCTGGTCTTGTTGTGGTAAATTTCCTCAATGATTGCATATCAGTTAAAGGTTTAGATTTCCATCAATTTTAAGCTTAGTTTAGCAGAATACAGAATGCTGGGCTGAAAATTGTTTTGTTTAAGAAAGTTAAATATCAATGGCCATTCTCTTCTGGCTTGGAAAGTTTTAGCTGAAAAAATCCAATGTCACCCTGATGGATCTGCCCTTGTATGTCAGTTGGCACTTAGTCCTGGCTGCTTGCAGAATTTTCTCTTTTGTCTTGACTTTGGACAGTTTCATTGCAATGTGTTTTGGAGACGCTCTGTTTGTGTTGAGATGAGCTGGGGTTTGATATTCCTTTAAAAGAAATGTTTCAGAATCTTAGTGTACTTGGGAAATTTTCATTTATAATATCCTCCAGTAAGACTTCCATTCCTTTGGGGTGTTCTCCTTCCCATTCAGAGATCCCTAAAATTCATATTTGAACACTTCATGAAGTCCCATAATACTCTGAGTGACTATTATGCTTTCTCTTTCTTCTTTTCTGCCTCTTTGACTACCTGGGTTAGCTCAAAAGCTTTATCCTTAAGTTCTGAGATTGTTTCTTCTCCATGGTCTAATCTGTTGCTGATACTTTCTACTGCATATTTCAGTTCCCTAATTTACTCCTTCAATTCCTTAAGCTCTACCATATCCTTGCTATATTCTTTATAACATTCATCCATTTTTGGTTCTGTTTTTCAACTTTCTCATTAATTCTCTTTATTGTCTTTCCCATCCACATTTTAAATTCCCTGTCTGTCATTTCCATTAATTATTTGGTTACTGCCTCATAGTCTCTTGGAAAAGTTGCTCTGCTTCGGATTTTTATGTTTCCAGAACTTTTCTTTTGGGTCCTCCTCATGTGTGTATTCTTGTTCACTTCCTTCCCCTACTCTTCTCTGCACTACCTCTGTCAATTTAAATTACCTGTCTCAGACTTTAGGTGTTGAAGGGGCCTTTTGGTATAAGGCCAAAAGGAAGAGAAGGGGGAAGAGCTAGAATGGAGAAGGAGGAGAAATGGGAAAGAAGAAGAAGAAGAAGAAGGAGGGGGAGGAAGAGGAGGAGGAGGAGGAGGAGAAAGAGAGTGACAGGAGAAATGGTGTTGTGTATCAGGGTGCTATGGCCACATCTGCACTCTAGGACTTTGGGGGAAAGGGTTGAATGGGTCCCTGAAAGTCAGGAGCTCCTTACTTGCCTAGGCAAAAGCAAGACCCCACCTTCACCAAACAGAAAATAAAAAAATAATAAAAATTCAGCAGTATGTTGCAGTGGAAACCTGCCAATACTGTCTTTTCAAAGGTGAAAGTTAGAAGGACACCCTAGTCCCACTTGTGCCTTCCTTGAGCCAAACCAATGCCTTAACCTCCCCCGAACAGCACTCAGAGAAAAGAAAAAAAAATGTAACACAAATTAAAGATTCAATTATGAAAGATAAAGGGGGAAAAGAGGGTATATCTTAGCTGTTATGTGAGAAATTTATGAGGTAAGATAAGTAGAAAAATCTCTACCAAATGAGAGAAAAAAGGAGAGAAATAGAGAATAAAAGGGGCAAAAAATGACAAAAATGGAGGAACCCTTGGTATTGAAGAAAATAAAAAGGAAAAAAGAAAAATACAATGCAATACAATACAATAAAAATACAACCCTCCAAAAAGAAATGATATATGTGTGTGTGTATGTGTGTAGCACTATATGTATACATATTGCCTGAGCTTCAGGTGGCACTGTGGGGTTAGGAGATGAGGAATACACACTTTTGCTGTCAAAAATCAGGACTGGAAGCCACTCTCTATTTGCACAGGAGGAGATTACAGTCCTGTCTTACTTACCTAGTTTACCTCAATCAGGGCCTGGTTACTTTGTCACCATTCACTCCCAGCAGAATTGGAGTCTTAAAGCTCTTGCTAGATTCCTTAGGAGGCACATCACATAGTGCACCCTGATGACAATTCCCAGGGCTGCTTAGCTGACCCCAAGGTGAGCATGCCAGGACCAGCCATGCACTAGGAACCTGCAGACTATTTCTCCCACATGGCATTCTAACAAAGATGGCACCTAGATAGCAGCCAAGCCAATGGGAAATCCTCCCCACCCAGTATTCAGTTCTGGCCATTGGACACTGTTGAAGTCCACCCACTCATTTAAGCCTTTCCAAACATTCTGATGAGCAGTTTAGCACAAAACAAAAAAACTTTCCTGCCTCCAGTCCTCCATGGGTAGGTTCGTTGACTGGTCTCCACTGGCTTCTGTGAGTCCACCACTGCTTCACTGTGCCCTGGAGTGATGTTCCTGGGTAGGTTCCCAAGCCAGAGGTGGCTGGAGTATTCTTTTCCTTGCCTCACTGTGAGTGGCTAGTAAAGAGAGATTTCTATTTGCACCATCTTGCTCTGCCTCCCACCCCTTAATATTCTTACATTGAAGTATAAGTTTCATCATGGATTTTGGAAAAGACACAAATATTTACATCTTAGCATGACGTTAAAAAATATATTATGAAATATCTTTGCAAAGAAACTATATTTATGGGTCTTCTTACTAGTCCTATCCTGTCACTAGAGAAGATTAACAAAATTAGAAAATCATCAGTGTTGGGATTGGTAATATTATATAGTTTTACATAGCTAGAAAGAGGTTATTGAAATGAAATATTTGAGATGATGGATATGCTAATTATGTTGATATGATCACTATGCATTACATGCATTAAACATGGATGTGCCACATGAATATGCACACTATGCATCACTATGTGCCACATGAATATGCAGAATTCCTATTGGTCAATGAAAATTTAAAATTAAGTTTAAAAAAGTTTTTTATAAAGGAATAATTGGAAGCTTAAAATAAAGTACTTTGAAAACAGATGTTCAAACATGTCCCTTAAGATAGGGAGAATCAACTAATGATACTGCTTCATGACCTTGAACAAATGTAATATTAAATGCTATAATTTAGAGATTGATGACATATATTTTTAAGTAAAGGACAGATTTTTAAAAATCAATGATTTAGAGTATGAAAAGCATATTTAATAAGATTTGAAATAATTTAGTCTTATTAGGATCATGTGCTTTTGTGATCCCCAATCCCAAAATGGAAATAAAATTTTTCATGTGGATCTCTTCCAGGTTATGAAGATATGTTGCTATAACAGAGTGAAACAGTGTGTATTTTTATAAAGTGCATGATGCAATTATTAAATTAAAGTTATTTATGTACAAAATGCCAAATGATATTCTAACCTAAAAAGTATCTCACAGTAGACTCTACGCACAATATGGTATGTATACTAAGTTTATCAAAACATGTGCTTGAATATGTAGCAAATTATACTTATCAGTGGTGTTCTATTATTAAACTTAATTATATATAATTGGGAAAAAATCCTTGCTTTCACTTGTTTTCCCCCCACCCCATTCAACTATATTTTTGTTCTCATTAATCATCCCCTCTTTATCTCCTCCTCCTTGTGACCCTCCCCAGCCTCTGGTAGCAATCATTCTACTCTCTATCTTCATGAATTCATTTTCGTTTAGCTCCCATATATGAGTGAGAATGTATGATATTTGTATATCTGTGCTTAGTTTTTTACTTAACAAATGGTCCTCCAGTTCCACTCATGCTGTTATAAATGCTAAGATTTTATTATTTTATTTGGCTGAATAATATTCCATTGTGTATATGTACCACCTTTACCTTTCTCCATTCATTAATTGATAGATACTTAGGTTGACTCTATATCTTAGCAAGTGTGAATAGTACTGAAGTGAAATGAGAGTGCAGACATTCCTTTCAATAATGGATTAGTTTTCTATTTACACCCAAAAGTAGGATTGCTGGATCATATGGTACTTCTATTTTTATGGGTTTTTAGAAGCCTCCATACTGTTTTACATAGTGGCTGTAGTAAATTAGATTCTCATGTATGAGGGTTCTCCTTTCTCCACATCATCACCAGCATCTATTATTGGATGTCTGTTTTATTAAAGCCTTTTTAACTGGCTTGAGGTGATATCTCATTATAATTTTTATTTGCATTTCTCAGATGATTAGAGATGTTGAACTTTTTTTTTTTTATATGCCTATTGGTCATCTGAATATCTTCTTTTAAGATATATGTCTAGTATTTGTCCCATGGTTAACTGGATTGTTTTTTTTCCTGTTGAGTTAGTGAGGTTCCTTATGTATTCTGATTATCATTCCCTTGTCAAGTGTATAGCTTACAAATATTTTTTCCCTTTCCATGCTTTTTCTTCCAAAGTTGATTTTTAGTATTTTGTGACCATTCTTCAAGATTTGAAGTTTGCAAATCATTTTGAACAGGCTTAATGTAAAAAGTTATTTCAGGAGATTCTTCTAAAATAAATGAAAAAAAACTGTGTCAGAATAGGTTTATCAAACTTTATCATCAATTCTCCTTGTTTATATGAGAAGGTTAAAACAAAATGTTTACAAAGAATAAACTTAGGTCAAAGTCACTTTAGTAAAGACTGCCACTATTTATATAAAAGGTATTTTGAGAATATGCTGCCAAGTATAAACTTTTGGCTTTTTATTTATTTTCCATATATAAAGAAATAAGAGCAATATGAAATGAACTGCCACATATAAACTTACTTATTATGATTTTTTTTGTTCATGACAATCATAATTGGTTCAGTAAAAAAATAGATTTTTCTATAATTTATTGCATCTCTGATAATGTACATGTTCTGTTTTATTGTATTAATTTTTCTTGGTAACTATTCATTCATGTTATTATTAATTCTTTCAACATATGTTGTAGGTTCCCCACATGAAAGATGATGTGGCAAGAAGTTTATTACATATTAAGGGCATGATATGTAAGGCTTAATGCACAGAAGTAAGCATGGTGTGATGAAAAGTCTTGGCTTAGTCCTTTTAAAATGATATAATAAAATACCATAAATTAGGAGGCTTATAAGAATTAGGTATTTATTTCTCATAGTTCTGGATAGTAGGAAGTCCAATATCAAGGAGATAACAAATTTGGTGTCTAGACCTAGAACTAGAACTATCTAGTTCTTTGGTAGCCATATTGTCTGTGTAAACTTACCTTGACGAAAAGGCAGGACATCTCTCTTGGGTCTCATTTATAGGCTATTAATTCCACTCATGGGGGCTATGCTAATATGACCTGATTATCTTCTGAAGACTCACCTCCTAATAGTGGCACCTTGAGAGTAGTATTCAACATGTGAAGTAGGGAGGGTATATACATTTAGATAATTTGAATGAGGGCTGGTGTAAATCACAGGCTCCTGAAATTGAGGAGTTACCAAAGTTAATTATGTATTCTTTGGGGGGAGGTGTTCTGCTATCAATTTTCCAGATTTTAAAGTATGTATTGATTTTCAGATGAATATTCCTGTAAATTAGCCTCTGGCTTCTGTATTCACTGTTATATACAAGTCACTAAATTTTAGGACTTGTATATAAGGATGGCCAATATTTAATTGGTTCAAGCTTCATTGACTTATAATTTGATATTAATATCTCATATTCATTTAATTTTTTAAAAATAACTAGTGTAAATCAAATAATAAAGAAATAAAGACTCCTTAAACTAGAATTGTAGCATGAAGAATTTTTTTCTGAGACAATATAGAAGTTTCAGATCTCTTTTTTTGTCTTTCAATATTACAAAATTAAGAAATTTAGATTTTGCTTCAATAAATACCTCTTGACTTTTAACTCTCTGATCAAACAAGATTTTACGAATCTAGTAGTAATGAGTATATTTTTCTCTTCATAGATTCTTCTAAGGTCACATTTGTCTGAATCTATATAAATCATATTACAAAATATGGAAGTTGACAATAATATTAAATTGTCAATATCTGCATATATACAATTTAACATTTAAATTTATCATTCATTCATAAACATACATTTTTGCAAGCCTATATTTCTATATGAAAACATCAAGCCCAGCTATTAATTTTCAAATCTGTCATTCATACTTACGAGAGAGTTTGGTTCTGCTCGTGAGATACAGAAGGCAAAATTAAAATGTCAGTAAACTTTTTTACAATAGGCTAGTATGAAAATGTGAAGAATTAAAGCCAGGCACTCTCCTAATAATAAGATACTTAATTTTTCCTTTGTCTTCATTGTTCTCATCAGTTAAAGTTTTGCAAAAGAATTTGAGGCCTTTTAATTATTATTTAATACCTTAAGAGATTTTAGTAAGTATTAGTATACAGATATAGTATCCAGATACAAACATGTGGCTCACATGTACCCCAAAGTAGACAGCTATTTTCAACTTTATACTCCAAATTTGAATAATGAAGGGATAATATTAGTTATTTATCTGTCAATTATTTGTTAGATCATATATTACCTTTCTTAATTTATTCACTATGGTGCAATAAAAACAAAATGTAAGTGTAAAATACATAAAGCTTCTCCTTGAAATTATACCCTGGTCTGGTTTCTGAAAATCTAAATCATAAAGTCTTAAGAAACTGGAAACAGAAATTATTTTTCATGGATCCCGAGTAATCAATCATCTCTTTTGTATTTTTTTTAAAATAAATCATAGCTGCGTACATTAGTTCAATCAAGGGGTACGATGTGCTGGTTTCATATACAATCTGAAATGTTTTCATCAAACTGTTTAACATAGCCTTCATGGCATTTTCTTAGTTATTCTATGAAGACATTTGTATTATGCATTTAGTAATTTTTGTCTGTACCCTTCTAAGATGAAACATAGGTGTGGTCCCCCCAATTACCCTCCCTCCACCCAAGCCTCCCCCCTCCCATCCCCTCCCTTGCCCCTTTCCCCATATTCTTGTGCTATAATTTTGTATTTTATAAGTTACAAAATGTGACACAGATTGGAGGAATGAAGTCTCTCTATTTCAATTAATTACATAAAGGAAATTACTACCCCTACCTGAGACACATTTTTCTCATCTGTTGCATAAAGAAATAATCTTAAGAAATTCTTTACTGAGAGACCATGTTAATTAGTCAAGTAGACTGACTGTGATTATCCCTGAAAAGGGTCATTTGTTTCAGATATTCAAAAACTTCATATACTCTCTGCTGTCCATGGTTCTGAACAGCACAGAACCAGATAAATATGTTTGGTAACTTGTTTCCATACCATACTTTCTGAGCTCATTGTACACACCTGATAGTGTGTTATTCCCCTTGAGACAAACAGAGGATAGCTTCTCATAGATGTCTAGGTCTTAATTCCTGGAACTTGTGAATGTGTTATACTATATGACAAGGAGAACTAAGATTGAAGGTAAAATTATCAATCAACTGACCTTAACGGATTACTCTGGAACATACAAGCAATACCTATATAATCATAATGTCCTTAAAGATGAAGGAGTAAAGCAGATAACTTCAGAGTCCCAGGAAAATATGATTATGGAAGAACTTAGAGTGGTGCCATGTGAGTAGAACTCAATTAGCTGTTACTAGATTTTTAAATGGAGGGAGATTACTAGATTTTTAAATGGAGGGAGAACCAAGAGTTAATGAACATGGACTGTCTCTAGGAGCTAGAGACAAGGAAATGAAAACAAATTTTTCCATAGAAAAAAGGAAAGAAATATAATCTTGTCATGTCTTGATTTTAGGCAACAGGTCTTTTTTATCATCTAGAACTGTGAGATAGTAAGTTTATGTTATTTTCAGTCATGTAGTTTATGGTAATTGTTACAGCACTGATAGAAAACTAACACATTTCTTAAAGATTTTACAGCATAATGCTTGATATGGACAAGAAAATCCATATATCTGTTAAAGTGACACTCATGGAATATGATAGGAATTGAAAATAAGTATCTAAATTGTTCTTCTACTAGCTCTACTGAATCCATTGAATTGTTTTTTGTTTTTTCTTTTCCTTCTTTTTTTTTTTTGATTACAGAATGATCTAAGTCTAGTGTTAAGTAAGACTAGGATAGATAGAGGAACAGATACGGTGATAGAGGTTGGAAAATGTTAATTATAACAAAATTATCAGCTTATTCTATGACATAAGGTTTTGAAAGATTTTTATATGCTTGAAAGAATCACAAATTACTGAAATTTTCTTTATTCATAATTCATCATGAATGTGACTCAACATTGCTGCAGATTGCCTTGACATGATTTTTTTTGAGTGAGACATTCAAAACTTGGGTATGTTTCCTAGTAGTAGAAAATAATTACACTATACTATATTTGGATCTAAGTTACTTATTTATAAGTTATAAAAATAAATACTGTAAAATATTACATTTTATAGACTTAGAACTCTCTGTCTTTCCCTATCCTATCAGTTGTTGAGCATAGTAGTGCCACACTGTGCTCTAACCCCCTTTCTCTGTTCTGCTCTCAGTTCTTCTCTTTTCATAAACTGAACCTAAAATCTTAAGCTCACTTCATTTTTTATTCCATGTGGATTCTAGTAAACACGTAAAGTAGTATCATGGTTTGTTAACATCATTTGCAACATTTATAAATTTTAGATCAGGAGGCAAATTGTGGAATATCCAAATTAAATACAATTTTATTATACAGTATGCAGAAAAGAGACCTGAGACTGATGTCCTTTGAAAGCTCTGCTTGTCACCTCTGGGGATGAAAAGACAGGAGAATGAGAGAATGGAGACATGCAGATACATAATATAGTCAGCAAGGCTATAATTCTTGGTTTAGGCAAGTTTGCAATGTTCATTACATTATGTAAATAGATGCTTTTAGGAAAAGGACCATCCATTTGCTAAAGACAGTAGTGCATTATTAACTGTTGATGATTAGTCTAATCACGTAAATTTAAGATCCAATTAAAAAACAAAGTCTTTAGCAATGAATTTGTATTTGATTCTTCTGGGTAATGGCTTCATGTCAATTTGACTTGTCAAGTGTCTTTAAGCTTCATTTTCTATATTCAATTTTTTTTTTTTTTTTTTTTTTTTTTTTCCAGGGCCAGGTTTGAATCTGCCACCTCCAGTATATAGGACTGTCTCCCCATTCCTTGAGCCACAGGCACTGCCCATTTTGTTGCTTTCATGTGATTTCTATACCAAAGTATAGTTCTGAATTTTTTTTCCGTATTCCAAAAGCTATTGGTAATGACTACTTAATAATATATTTTGAGGGACGTTAGTAATTAGTCCTATTACCAATATCTCTGGTTCTCCAGACATATCACAGGATTATGCTTTATATTTTCACTTTAGTTTGCTCAATATTTCTTAAGTAATACATGATCATGGTAACTGTGATGATGCAGGTCACCTTGGAAGAAAAACCTTAGCTTCCAGGGTATAATTTGACACATTTTCTTCCCTTTGTTGAATGTGTCATCATTGACCTCTATCTACCCAAATTCTCCAGAGCAGGATCATTTGGACGTGAAGAAGAATCAAAAACATGTAATTTTTATTATTTCAAGCTTTTATTGTTTTCTATTTGTTCTCATACCATACCCTTACCTATCCTAACTAATACAACTGTCATTAAATTGAGATAAAAAAAATGTGAAGTTGGGATCACAGTTATCAAAATAAACATTGGTATATCCCGGTAAAAGAATATGTGTTGCTCTCCCTCATGTCCTACAATGTGTATAAAAGAATTCAACAAATTTATTCCATAAAAAGAAGTATGGAGCACCTAACACGATGCTTAACATATTATCTATTTTTAACTATTAATACACATTATACTATTAAGAATTTTCACCATTGTCATGTAATAATTGCGGTCTGACTAAATAGAATGACTACATTTTTGTGACAGTAAAGTTGGAAGATTGCCTAGTTTATGGACTTTGCCCAAATGATCACTTGAGAACTATTAAACACAAATTTTGTCACCATTTTTTGGTACTTATAGTTATTTATTATTTTTGGCTTGTTATTAAAAAAACTCAGCTAGCGCAGCACCTGTGGCTCAAAGGAGTAGGGCGCCGGCCCCATATACAGAAGTGGCGGGTTCAAACCCGGCCCTGGCCAAAAATTGCAAAAAAGAAAAAAAAAAAAACCTCCGCTAAATAAGCCTATGTTTTACCTGAATCTCTTAAATAATTATCTTCATTCCAGCTTTGACTTGACAAAATCATATTGATAACATAAATGAATATTATGTATTGATAATATTATTTACAATATTATTATTATTGCATATTTCAAAAACTATGCAGTATATTCTTTTGGCATGCATATATGTGTATGTGCACACACACACACACATATGAGTTTTTTTTACAAAGGAAAATATAATCAACTCAAGAAGGTGATTAAATCTGGCCATAAGAGTTCAATAATAAACCAGGTGTGGTGGCTCACGCCTGTAATCTTAGAACATTGGGAGGCTGAGGTGGATGGATGGCCTAAGCTCGGGAGTTTGAGACCAGCCTAAGAAAGGTTCAGATCCTATCTCTACTAAAACTAGAAAAATTAGCCAGGCATTGTGGGGAGGACCTGTAGTCCCAGTTACACAGGAGGCTGAGGCAAGAGGATTGCTTGAGCCCAAGAGTTTGAGGTTATTGTGAGCTATGATGATGCCATGGCCCTTTATGCTGGGTGACTGAGAGACTCTGGTTCAAAAGAAAAAAAAAATTCAATGATGAGTTCATGGCTGAAATTTGCTTCTCTGTAAATCAGATATCTAAGCTATACTGCTATTTTCCTAAAGGAGCCATATACTTAAGAAATAACTTTATGAAATTCTCTATTTTGAGAAAAAAAATCAACATTTTTGATTTCTGATCCAAGGTGATAACACTAGATATTATATGGCATTGTAGGAGCATAGATAAAAGAAAGAACAGCGGTGTTATAATTGTGAAGACCTAACTCTGTAGTTTCCATTTCATTGAAGTTCAAATGTACACCTACAGCTGAAAAAGTTAGAAGATAGTATGTATGCACAGGTATCTTTAAAATTAACGCTATTAATTACCCAAGTTAAAAATAAATCCATAAATTTTCTTCTAAGTCTCTTTTCCTTTTGTTTATTTTGCTTCCCATTCTCCTCAGTCCCTTGTAAGAAAATTTTCAGGACCCTTCCTCATACACTAAAAACATAGACACTTCTTAGATAAGCAAATAAATCTCCATTTTTCAAATGAAAATGGATGTTTTTGGATGAAAGGCAATAAGTCTAGGGATTTATATAACTTTGGATAATTTAAATACATAAAATATTATTTATTTTTCATAGCTATAACAAATTTTAACTGCTTTTGACATCAACACGAAAACATGTTTAAACTTTAATCATTTCTAAAAATTTGTATTTCCCATATTGACACACTATATGCATAATATTCCTAAGTATAGAAAACAGTGTCAAGATTTCATCTATCTGATAAAAAATTCTATCTCCTTGAAATGCAATTTGTTTTTTTTCCTTGGTAAGAATAAATGTTGCTCCTGATACAATTATATGAGAATTAAACTTAGTCACTTGGCTGTGGGTGCAAGAAAACACAGCTTGGAAGGGATTTGTGGAGCTGAGGAATGGCTCCCAGAGAAGGAGACAGATGCTTGGCCTGTGTATAAGGATCTTGGAAGATCAGGAATGCATGATGTTATAAAAAGTTATGGCTGCTTCAATTTTAAATGTTTCTACCATCTTCCTATACCAGACACTATCTTTAAAACAGTTCTATTACATGCCCAAACTCTTTTTATGATTTAGTTTCCATTTTTTGGGTTTTCATGTTTATTGTAGAGATCTCTCTACAGAATATGCATTTATTAGCATTGGGTTAGGGACTTATTTGATTTATCGGTACTTCTTCTTTTCTGAATCTTTAAGGATACAGAGACTTCCATTCTCCTTACTGGGGCTGTAACTACATGGGAAAGGAGAATTTATGCTCAGTCTTCTGGACCCAGTATGGTATTTGGCATATGAGATGCACTACAGGCATATTAGGCACTCTACCAAAAAACAATGGCAGAATCCAAAAATTGTGTTATTCTACATACCCATTCCATTTGACATTTAGATTTAGACTAATTATTAGCATGATGTCTAAGATTCTTGTGTCATAAACTTTAAGATGTGTCTGCTTCCCTGTAGCTTTTATTTAAAGATCTATAAAAATAGATTCAACAAAAGGAATCCTGTGCTTTTCAGACAATAAGATAAGGGGAATGTTCCAAATAAGAGAAACTCACAGGAAAGTTCAAGTTGATAAATCTCTGAAACCTTAAAAAATCAGGGAATAGGTCAATATACAGTTCATGTGAGAACAGAAGGTCGGTTGGGGGTCTCCGCCCTCCTGCTCCTTCTCATATGGTGGCTGCTGGGTGTCCAGCCTTTCTCTGCTTTGCCACACATTCAGCTCCATACAGCTTCTACTTCAGTTCCCTCGGTTGCTACATGTAGCTAGTTTATGAAAATATAGTTTAATGAAATTAAGATGATATTAATTCATCAAAAGGTTATTTAGTACTTACTTAGCTTCTCCTAGCTTATTCCCCCCTTCCACAAAATGCAGCAATCCTGACGGTACTCCTCAGAGATGCAGTGTGAGAATTACCTAAGAGGATGCAGTAACTATTAGCTCACAGTATGACATATTGTAGCCCACAGATATAAGTTATCACTAATTTCTTGGGACAAAGATTCTCTTCTTTACTAGACTTATTAGGCTCCTTTGAGCACTATTCTCAGCTAGAATGTAACTCAGGCCTATGAGAACTGCAGACTCAGCATAATAATTTTGAATAATCCCCACATTAAGAGACTTGAGGAAACATTACCATTAACTTTTTTTAATGCTAAAGCATAAATAAAAGAATTTTTAAAAATTAAATCATAGCTGTACACATTAATGTACTCATGGGGTACAATGTGCTGGTTTCATATAAAATCTGAAATATTTTCATCAAACTGTTTAACATAACCTTCATGGCATTTTTTTTAGTTATTATGTTAAGACCTTTATATTCTGCATTTAGTAAGTTTCATCTGTACCCTTCTAAGATGCACCATAGGTGTGAACCCACCAATTATTCTCCCTCCACCCATCCTCCCCCCTCCCCTCCCCTCCCTTGCCCCCTTTCCCATATTCTTGTGCTATATGAATGGATTAATAAATTGTGGTATTATGTACACCACGGAATACTATGCAGCCTTAAAAAATATGGAGACTTTACCTTTTTCGTGTTTACATGGATGGAGCTGGAACATATTCTTCTAAGCAAAGTATCTCAAGAATGGAAGAAAAAGTATCCAATGTATTCAGTCCTACTATGAAACTAATTTTTGGCTTTCATATGAAGGCTATAACCCAATTATAACTACCATTAACTTTTAACAGCCTGAGGCTGTCTCCTCAGGTTAACAACCCCAGCTCCCTTTAAATTGCCTGCCTGAAAAAGTTCAATGTTGCCAAAATAATTTGTCTCTGCCAAAATTTGACTATGAGTCCTAGGATTCCTATTCTTAGAACATTTAGTCAAGAAAACTTGCAATTGTAAATGCCTTCCTCGACCTGGTGAAATTCATCTTCTATAACCCAGGAATGTCTGTCTAAAGAGACACCCTTTGAAACATATTCATCAAGAGAGGGCCCCTGTCCAACAATCTCCATAGGAAGACAGGAACTAACTTCTACCAGCACCAGTCAGCAAGAAAAGGTGGCCTAATCACATTGATCATCCCCCTGGAAGTCCTTTAGCACTTTTTTTTGGGGGGTAGGAATATTCTAACTTTTTTTTTTTTTTTTTTTTTTTTGACGAACTCTCACTTTCCCATCCCTGGTAGAGTATCTTCACAATATAGCTCACAGCAACCTCAAACTCTTGGGCCAAACAATTTTCTTGTCTCAGCCTACCTAGTAGCTGGGACTACAGGTGTCCACCTCAACATCTAGCTATTTTTAGAGATGAGGGTCTCACTCTTGCTCAGGCTGGTCTCAAATTACTGTGCTCAAGCAATCCATCCTCCCCTGCCTCCCAGAGTGCTAGGATTACAAGCGTGAAGCACTGTACCAGCCTATACTTCAACATTTAAAAAGCTTCCTCCAGCCTTTGTGTCAGCAGAGTTAAGGCCAGTTTATACTTACACTGAAGTCTTTTTCATCTGAGGTAAGATTCTAAATAAGATCTACATCCTTATGTCTATCAAGTGTCTGACTTTGTTTCTTTTTTACATGTGTGTAATGTTCATAACTTGGAATCAGGTAACAAATTCAAAAGAATCATCAGTTTTATATTTTTCAATATTTTTAGTACTTATTCTTTTAAAACATCAAATAAACTCTAAAAAATAGTTCTAATATTTTTCACCTTACTTGCTTTTTCTCCTTGGTGCTTCTAAAGTAAACCTCAAATTTAAAAGAAGGCATATGCTTAATTTCATTTATACATTACAGTTAATTTATTTGCCATATTTTAAGTAGCCATAGACATGTATAAATATCTCTATAGAGAAGCAGCTTTATAAAATGACTTAATAGTCTTCTAAATAAACAACAAATGTATATTACCTTATGGCTTTTATAATCTAAACATATAAATTTCTTTGGGCTTTAAAAAGATTTATTTTATTATTTTATTTTGTTTTTCTTTATTAATTTTTTATTAAATCACAACTTTGTACACCGATGCATTTATGGGATTCAGGGGTACTGCTTCAATATGCAATGTGAAATGTTTACATTGAACTAAATAACACATCCATCACAGTTATACTCATTTCTTAATAGTTTTGAAATGTACCATTGCATCATGCAAGTTAGGTGAGGTCCCACCAAATACTCTCGCTCCTCCCATACCCCCATCCCCTTCCCTCTCTCTCCTCCTCCCTTCTATTTCCTGGACTATAGTTATGTTTTGCCATTTGTATGAGTGTGTAGGTGGTTATATATTGATTTCATAGTAGTATTGAGTACATTGGATACTTTTTTTTCAATCTTGAGACACTTTACTAAGAAGAATATGTTCCAGCTCCATCCAGGTAAACATAAAAGATGTGAAGTCTCCATCATTTTTTATGGCTGCAAGGTATTCCATGGTATACATATTCCACAATTTGTTAATCCATTCATGGGTCGATTGGCACTTGGACTATTTCCATGTCTTGGCTATTATGAATTGGTCTACAATAAACATTCTGATGCAAATGTCTTCGTTGTAAAATAATTTTTGATCATCTGGGCATATACCTAGTAGAGGAATTGCAGAATAGAACGGTAGGTTTACTTTTGGTTCCTTAAGTATTCTCCAAACTTCTTTCCAAAAAGGATCATATTACCTTGCGTTCCCACCAGCAGTGTATAAGTGTTCCCTTCTCTCCACATCCACGCCAACATCTGTAATTTTGGGATTTTGTGACGTGGGCTAATCTTACTGGAATTAGATGACATCTCAAAGTGGTTTTGATTTCCATTTCTCTGATGATTAAGGATGATGAGCATTTTTTCATGTGTGTAGGCCATGCTCCTGTCTTCATCAGAGAAGATTCTTTTCAAGTCTCTTGCCCACATAGAAATGGGGGTATTTATTATTTTCTTATTGATTAGTTTGATTTCTCTGTAGATTCTAGTTTTCAGACCTTTGTCAGAAGCATAACCTGCAAAAATCTTCTCCCATTCTGAGGGTTGTCTGTTTGCTTTACTTTCTGTGCTCTTAGCTATGCAAAAGCTTTTAGTTTGATCAGATCCCAGTAATGGATTTTTGGTGTTGCTTCAATTGCCCGAAGGCTTCCTCCTCATAAAATATTCTCCCAGGCCTATTTCTTCAAGTGTTTTCCCTGCACTCTCTTCTAGTATTTTTATAGTTTCATGTCTTAAGTTTAAATCTTTTATCCAGTGAGAATCAATTTTTGTTAATGGTGAAAGGTGGGGGTCCAGTTCAGTCTTCTACAGGTCACCAGCCAGTTCACCCAGCACCATTTGTTGAATAGAGAGTCTTTTCCCCACTGAATATTTTTGATAGGCTTATCAAAGATCAAAGGATGATAAGCATTTGGATTCATCTCTTGGTTCTCTATTCTGTTCCATAAATCTATTGCTGTTTTTGTGCCAGTGCATGCTTTTTTGATCACTATAAATTTATAGTATAGCCTGATGTCTAGTAATGTGATACCTCCTGATTTGTTCTTATTTTTGAGTAATGATTTGCTATTTGAGGTTTTTTCTAATCCCATATTAAATGAAGTACTATTTTTTCAAGTTCTTTAAAGTATGATGATGGTGCTTTAATAGGAATTTCAGTAAATCTATAGATTACTTTGGGTAGTATGGACATTTTAACAATGTTGATTCTACCCAGCCATGAGAATAGTATGTTGTTCCATTTGTTAACATCTTCAGCTATTTCTTTTCTCAGAGTTTCATAGTTCTCTCTGTAGAGATCTTTCACGTCCTTTGTTAGGAAAATTTCCAGATATTTCATTGAAACAAATGTTGGTTATTTGAAAGGTTACCAAAATTGAGAAACCTTTGGCCAGCCTAACCAAAAATAGAAAACTAAAATCTCTAATAGTGTCTATCAGAAATAATAAAGAAGAAATAACAACAGACAATTTAGAAATTCAAAACATCCTCAATGATTGCTATAAAAATCTCTATTCCCAGAAATATGAAAATTTGAAGGAAATGGACCAATACTTGGAAGCACGCCACCTTCCTAGACTCAACCAGAAGGAATTAGAAATCTTGACTAGACCTATATCAACCACTGAAATAGCATCAACAATACGAAATCTCCCTAAAAAGAAAAGTGCAGGACCAGATGGCTTTACATCTGAATTCTATCAAGCCTTTTAAGAAGAACCAGTACCTATATTATACAACATTTTCCAAGGCATAGAAAAAGAAGTAATACTTCCCAAACATTCTATGAAGCAAATATCATCCTTATACCCAAATCAGGAAAGGATCCATCAAAGAAAGAAAATTATAGACCAATATCATTAATGAATATCGATGCAAAAATATTCAATAAGATCTTAGCAAATAAGATATTCAACAACACATCAAAAAAATTATGCACCATGATCAAGTTGGTTTTATTCCAGGGTTACAGGATTGGTTCAACATATGCAAATCAATAAATATAATCATATCAATAAAATAGAAAAAGACCATATAATTCTCTCAGTTGATGCAGAATAAGCATCAATGATAATATCCAGCATCCTTTCATGATCACAATTCTTAAGAAAATAGGCATAGAAGGGATATTTCTTAAACTGATAGAGGCCATTTACAGCAAACCCACAGCCAATATCATATTGAATGGTGTAAAACTGAAAACATTTCCACTCAGATCAGGAATGAGGCAAGGATGCCCACTGTCTCCACTGCTATTTAACATAGTAATGGAAGTCTTAGCTATTACAATCAGGCAAGAGAAGGTGATCAAGGGTATCCAAATAGGGTCAGAGGCGATCAAACTCTCAGTCTTGGCTGATGACATGATCCTATACCTGGAAAATCCCAGGGACTCAACTTCAAAACTCTTACAAGTGATCAAGGAATACAGCAGCATCTCAGGATACAAAATTTATTATTTTATTTATTTTTTTACTTTTTTTTTGAGACAGAGTCTCAAGCTGTCACCCTGCTTAGAATACTGTGGTGTAATAGCTCACAGCAACCTTTAACTTGGGCTGATCTTCTTGCCTAAGTTTTTTCTGTTTTTAGTAGAGATGGGGTCTCACTTTTGCTCAGGCTGGTCTTGAACTAGGGAGCTCAAGCAATCCACCTGCTTCGGCCTCCCAGAGTTGTAGGATTATAGGCGTGAGCCATCCCACCTAGCCTAAAAAGATTTTTACATGTCTCAAACATGCACCCATTGTTCTCTTCTTGGAACCAGTAAAATACAATCCTGACAAATTGATTTGATATCATTTGACTTTAAAAGTTATAGCTTCATGTAGTCAATGTATACCTATCAACAGTTTCTAAATCTTCCCATGTTTGTGACAGCAAATATCAGAGCAGGTAGCTAATGGAGCCTATTAATAGTTATTAGTGCATACCTATTAATCAACTCTGCCAGGAATAAATGCTTTTACAGAATATTGCTCATGAAAATTTTAATAGTTTAGAAACCAAAATGAAGCTGAACCAAAATCAGCTTCATCCTGATTAAAAAAATGAATTTTTAATGTGGTTTTAAATTTTTTTTTTTTGAGACAAAGCCTCAAGCTGTCACCCTGGATAGAGTGCTGTGGCATCACAGCTCGCAGCAATCTCCAATTCCTGGGCTCAAGCGAGTCTCCTGCCTCCACCTCCCAAGTAGCTGGGACTACAGGCACCCACCACAACGCCTGGCCATTTTTTGGTTGCAGCC
>CAUYRH010154878.1:0-33025 GCA_963574655.1 Perodicticus potto
ACTATTTTCTTTTCTTTTTTTGTTTTCTTTCCTTCACCCCCTGTGCCACTCTTGACCCCACCATGAAGTGCACCAAAACTTACTCATCTTTCTTCATACCCACCTACATGCCATGAGGGATACTTGCCTAATAAACGTCCACTGTTTTGCTGCTTTGCTGTTTGGTTTCAATTTTATGTTTCCAAGTATAGGAACTGAGCATGATCATGCATCGGTAACAGTCTTGCTAAAGACTCTGAATTGACCTATCTTTAGTTATGTAGAAAGACCTTCTAAACAGTAAGAAAACCAATGGATTCCCCAATCTTGGAAGATACGGTCAGCCATGAATTTGGTTTTTTTTCAGAGAAATTATACATGGTATGAGTTATGATAGATTATATTAAATGCACCCCTTCTCAAATGACAAAACTCCTTCTTGGCCAACCCTGTATCATTATTATAAAGATATCAGATATATATCTATACCTATATCTATATCTATCTTTATAGGTCTTAAATTAGAAATAAGGCCAATATGTTTTTTTCCTACTGACAATATGAAATATATGAGTTGCTAATATCATCATAATTTTTGCCTTGATGTAAAACTTATAATTGTTGAAAATACACAAATCAGAACTTTAGAATTTGAAAATAAAAGTGTATTATACATGGCTAAGTACACATATTTCATTTTTGATGTAGGAATACCTTTCACAATTTCATAATGCAATTGAACTAAGAGCATAAGACATTTGACATACGAGCATAAGACATTTCTGTTACAGATTGGATAATAAAGGAAAAAAATTATAGTAATGTTAAAATGCTATAGTAATGTGTAGCATTCAAGTGACTTAAGTGCTACAACTTTGAAAAAGCTTTACTTTAGAATTCAGATACTTTTTAGCTTAATTTTATTTCAATGACATAATAATTGTTTGTATTTATGGGGTACATAGTGATATTTTGATACATATAATAAATTTATAATTAGATCAAGGTAAATCAACATACCCATGACCTCAAACATTTATCATTTCTTTATATTGGGAATGGTCAAAATCCCCCCTCTAGTTCTGTGAAACTACATAACACATTGTTGCTAACGATAGTCAGGCGATAGAACTCTGCAATTTATTCCTCCCCTCTAGCTGAAATTGTTTTCTTTCACAAATCTCTTCTGATCCTCCTTTTCCCCTAAGGTTTCCCAGACTCAAGCATCCTCTGTTCTGCTCCTTACTTGTGTAAAATGAGTAATCTTTGTTTAGATTCCTCGCATGAGTGAGAACATGTCTTTTAACTTTCTCTTCTTAGTTTATGTCACTTAACACAAGGTCCCCCGGTCATTCACGCCATCGTGGGTGACAGGAGTTCATCCTTCTTTGCAGCTGAATAGGATTTCTTTGTGAATATATCCACATTTCTTCAAAATCATTCTACTGTTGGGCACCTGGGCAAATTCTGTGTCATGACCATCGTGAATAGCGCTGCAGTAAAATAGGGTTGCAGACGCCGCTCTGCCATACTGACCTCCTTTCCTCTGAATAAGTGCCCAGCACTGGTGTGGCCGTACCATGTGGTAGTTCTGCTTGTAGTTTTGTGAGGACCCTTCATTCTGCCCCCCACAGCGATGGTGTTAGGTTAGATCTCCACCAATAGTGTATACGAATTCCCTTTTCTCCACACCTTTACCAGCATTTGTTATTTTTCTATTTTTGATTAATAACCATCTTCACTGAGATGAGATTTTTTCCCATTTTAGTTTTGATTTAGGTTTCCCCTGATGGTTATCAATGTTGAACATTTTTTATTTGTCTTCTTTAAAGAAAGGACTGTTCCAATGGTTTGCTCATTTTTAATCAAATTTATTTTTCTGTTGGTATTTTAATTGTCTTATGCAAAAGGTATTGTGAGATATCACTGAAATTTTTTTCAAGGATCAATCCTTTGCAAATATAGTCAACGTGTTCTTCATTCATTCTTTTAAAATTTCCACTTTTCATCCCATTAGGTTTAATTACCTCTAAATTCAGTTAAGTTCTACCATTTTGTATTTTTACTGGGTAAAATAGAAAATTTGAATGGTAGAATTTATATTTTTACCCAGTAAAAATAATGTTGTTTGTTAATTACTGAAACACATAATTAACCATCTTGACTAAGCCAGAGTCAGTGATTTTTTTCTCTGTGAGATAAGATTATTTATTTATTCACAATATGAGTGGAATTATTGCTGATTTTCTATGCATATATGAGTTAAATTTCTTCACATAGATCTTATGTTTCTTTTGTGCCCATAAAGACATCTGGATACTCATCAAAAGTGTGAAAATCCCAACTAGAAGAAAAAAGAAATAATTATTATATTTTTTTATTTTTTAGGATGGACATAGTAATTTATAGTAGAAGAAAAATCATTACCCTATATAGTTTTTAACATATTTCTCCAATGTGGATTATTTTCTTATTCATTTCCTTACTTATACTCATTGCCGGGCATATATTTATCTATATTGCATGGAAGAGTAAACATAGAAAATACAAAGAAAATTTCAAAATAAAGCCATGTTTCATATCTGACTGCCACAGAGTATTGTCAAATAGGAATTTTTTGTGGTTGAATTTTTCAGTCATGTTAGTGGTCAATCTACACCCCACCACATATATAATATAATAAGCAACCTCGATTGTAATTTGAAATTTTTGTGTAGTAGAAGAAAAAATGGATGAGACGAATGTTACATATGTCCACTCCACTCCAGGAAACTCATGGATTCGGCTTCTCCGTGTGTGGTCATGATACTCAGGACCCAAGATTGAACTTCATCACCTGAGCCCGCCCTTCACAGACACTCAAGGACATTTGAAGACATCACAGACCCATTCCTGTAGACATGCACAGGCGTTTCAAGTGAAGGACAGTTACCATTATTTCTTTTCAACAAAACCTCATTGCTTAGTAAAAATTTGGATCGACTTTTCATAGCTTGGATTAAGGAGACGTTAGTCACAAAAACAGCTAACAATAGTCCAGTAGAGCATACTAGTACTCAAAGACGAAATAATCAAAATCTATGTCAAACCATAAAATCCTTTTGCAAACATGCCAAACTTTAGTGCCATAGTAACTTATTCTTGGAAACCATTCATGTTACAGGTACATTTAATTAGATTAATTGCCAACAAACCTCGGTCTTACCTGGTAATGTTTGAGTCATAACTGTGAAACTAATCCAGGCTCCAAGCTGTTATATTAAAACATAAATTAACAAGTATCTATGGTTAATCTATTGATTTGTGCAGTTGTGGCCTTAACATGGGTAATTTTAAGGCTTAAAATATTAGAACAGCTTTAGGAAAGAGTAATTTCCAAAAGAAATTTAGCTTATATTTATAATTCATAAGCAATCTCATAAAACTATTATATTTATGAGAAAATTATGCAAGATTTTTTTATAAAAATTATAATCCTGATATCTTCTAAGACATTTGATATGATTGCAAATTATTAATTATAGACACATTTTTGTACAAATATTTTTCTATCCATGAGAAAATTGTGATTGAGATGTTCTATTTTTCTTTGTTTATAACTTGAACTGAAATCTGTCTCTGTGTTCATAGATAATACATTTCTATCCCATATATTAATTTATAATACATGTAAACTCATAAGCACATGTATTTAGTATGTTGTCAAATGAAGTTTAATTATTTACTTACATAAATAGCATACCTCATAGGTGTAGTTAGGACACGAAACCAGGAAAAATATCCATGTAAAGGGGTTATAGTTTGGACTTGGGAAACAGGCATTATTTCCTTTTAGAAGGGAAAGTAAAATGTTAATGATACTACATATTGCAAACTGATCATATGCTTATATTAAGTTCCTAAGAACAATCATATACCACATGAAATTCTATCACATATTTAGAGCTATCTATTTCACAAATTACTCAGAAGAGACGTTTCAAATGCTATCAACTTTTTACTCAAAGAGAATAGCTGTCATTCGCTCACCATAAGTATGGCTATTTTTTGTGCAACAATACAGAATACACAAGGATAATCAATTCTTTAAGGCTTTAAATAAAATAATATTTAAACATTACTTTGTATATTACAATATTTGCAGCAGAATTACATATGGAAAGCATAAAATATGTTTTAATAATTACTTGCTTCTTCACATTCTCTGTTAGTGTCTAAGAAGATAATTTGGTTAAGATTGTTAAATACCTCAAATCTCCCTTTGTATTAAAATAGTGAAAATAATAGGGAATTTTATAAGGATGTCATTTATATCAGAAAAGTAAGAAAATCCCTTATAAGAGGATTACATCAAATATCCACATAGTTAATATTCTGAAATACTATAATATAAATTATTTTTGCTCAGCAATCAGGATTACTATTTATATCACTCAACATAGTTAGCTGATTATCACTTGATTTTTGTTACTTAGTTTTCCCTTTAACACAAATAAATGTGTTAAAGAGGCACCACCATCATAAAAAATGGTATAGGCTCTTTGCTATATCAGGTTTGCTATGAAATATTTTATATGACAAATTTATAATAATAGGAAGTTAAATCTTGAACTGTGACATTTACGGAAGGATACATGAATTATAAAATCATTGTTTTATTTTCCACAGCCAGATTTAATCGGATAACAAATCAACTAATCTCTTTTCGTCATAACTCTAAAATCACAATAAAATGTCAGCCTGTGGTTTCCAAAATTGTAATTATTATTGAAATATCCAAGGACAAATATTTGCCTAAGTATTAGGCAGAGTCTATGCACTATTCATTTCAAGATAAACATGTATGCCTTTTAACATTAGTATTCTTTGAAAGTATTTTGTGACTATCTTTACATTATGTCAATATGTTAATCAAAAGAAAGATAATTAAGGAATCTACCCAAGTATACATATATTGAATTTCACAGGTAGAAGAGGCATAAGAAATAATCTGAATTAAGGCTTCCAATTTATGAGTATTAAGTACTTGGAAAAGATGAACTGATCAATGTTCCACAAATCCATATTTATTTCAGGTGTAGTTTGGAGATTAAATAATAAAAAATTTCTTATGACAGAGAAAAATATGTGCAAATGCATAATATTTTTTCAAGAGTACATATTAACTGCTTACTGTAATACCATATCAGTTTATGGTTCCTGATTTAATAATTATATTCTCCATGACATGTTTTCTCAACTTATAGTAATAATAGAAGTCAGAATTTTTTATATTATTAAAATTTTTATATTATAAAAAATTATTATAATTTTATTATAAATTTATTTTAATAAATGCCATACCACCATATTTTAAGCCCATTGGTCATATGAGCTTATTCTATGGCTTCAAGGAGTATTACAGTCAGAGAACCTTCAACCTTCACCAGGCCTTGTGAGCACTGCTGACTGATGGGAAAATCAACACCCAAAGTCACGCTTATTTTTGGTTCAGCCTTAATCTAAAATTTAATTAATATTGCAAGTTGTTTACCTAAATTAGAAGAACATGGACTGTATCCCAGGTTTAGAATGTCCCATGTGTTCACTGGAAACTTTTGTTCAAACTGTATTGATCTCAGTTTCCTACCTAAACATGAGGACTTTCTTCCAATTCATAAAATCACTCCCTAACAGGCCTCCTGAGTGTTAATCTTGGTCCTAACATGTGCACCCCAGAAAAATCTATCTACAATAGTTGGTATCAAGAATGGCATAAAAGGGCAGCACTTGTGGCTCAGTGAGTAGGGTGCTGGCCCCATATACTGAGGGTGGTGGGTTTGAACCCAGCCCAGATCAAACTGTAACAAAAAAATAGCCGGGCGTTGTGACAGATGCCTGTAGTCTCAGCTACTCGGGAGACTGAGGCAAGAGAATCACCTAAGCCCAAGAGCTGGAGGTTGCTGTGACCTGTGACGTCTCGGCACTCCACCGGAGGGCGATAAAGTGAGACTCTGTCTCTAAAAAAAAATGATGAAAATGATGAATGACTCAAAGAGACTATGACGAGTCCTCCATTGTTGGGGACAGGTGCAGAACAGCTGAGGTGTAAAGCAGCTGTGAGTGTCTGGTTTAAAACGAAGAGTGAAATTGAGTGACAATTTCTATGTATGTTCAGCAAAGACAGCGAAAAGAGAGACTGGTAATTGACAATTAAAGGTCAATTGTGAAAGTTAGGGGTCACCCTTTGTAGCATGCCACGAAGCTGTTATATTCTGCAATGAGATGGCACAGAAAACTGAGGACTAGACACAGGACTTACTTGCAAAAATAGAGATTTTCCAAAGAATATAGAACTCTAATTGATCGCAAGTTGGGTAAGCCAAGTTTGTTCAGCATGAAATCTTGGGAGGGCTTAGTTTTCATGAAGGTTCTAAGCCTGCAGGGGCAACGCAATCCTCCTTACTAATGGTTTGCGCCCTCCTGATTAAAGGCAATGCAGAAGCCACTGTGCTACCATGAAATCCCCTCTCGAACTTTCCCCACCTCTTTTTCCAGCCACATAAATAACCAGGGTAAAGTCACAGTCTGACCTACCCGGGATTCTTCTTGGCCTTACAGAGGAAAAACAAGCTCATGCCCCCAAGCACCTACAGAACCAAGCCAGGATGAACCAAGGAATAATAGAAAGAAGCACAGGGGATTGATTTCCGAGGGTGCTTGATAAGAAGGACCAAATAAAAAACTAGAAAAGGTATTTTACATTTTTGGCGCACTCCCCCGGGATATAGGATGAAATAACCTGGTGAGATTTTACAAACATGGAGGGAAGATTTTACTAACCAACCCCTGAAAGAATGAACAAGTGAATGGTCCACAGTACATGAAGATGAAATGTTAGCTTTAATGGAAGGGAAGTAGCTGACAGGTGGCTTAGAGAAATAGGTACCCTAGAGTAGAGGGTTCACATGAGGCTGAAAAGGTATAGCATCTGTCTACACAAGGACTTTTCCCCCATATTCTCCGTTCCTATTTTTTTTTTCCCCTAACTCCTATGGAAAGGCCAATAGGATATATCACTTTTCAAAAAGCACAAAGAAATGTGTTAAAGAGGCACCACCATCATGAAATATAGTGTAAGCTCTTTGCTATATCAGTTTTGCCATGAAGCCATCTTAGAACTGAGATAACTACCAGTGATTATAATTAAAGGATCCTTCACTCTCCTCCAAATCAAAGCCAGATGTGATTACATGACTGAATTGCTATGAACCACCATTTGTGGCAAATTTGGAAGAGGCTTAATCCACAGAAATTTATGTCTGGCTATAAATACAATGTTCCTGGAGGCTAGAACATTGCACTGATGCTATGGCTGAATCAAGAAGACAGATGTAAATTATAAGGACGGCCTTCCTCCACAACTTCTGGGAGTGCCAGTGGCAGAAACCTTTCAACTGGAAGACCCTTTGCGGGGGTGCCCTTGACTAAAGACAGTTGCATTATACAAGATCTTTCTTCCTCCCCAGGGACCCCAAACGATTTACTTTGTCCCCACACATTCCAACTTCTGACTACCCTGAAGGTTTTATCCAGGCTTTGAACACCCTATGGCGTCTCCTGAGGCCACTCTTGTGACTGCTTCATAGTTCAACTCTCCCCCTGTACAATGCTCGCTCCACCCTCTTAGCCACATTTTCTAATAACTTCTTTTAAACTACTTTTCATATCACACTCTGTCACCTGGAGGACATGACTTATAACACCTTGTTCTAGATATTAAATCTAGAACCCATGCCAAAGCATATATAACAGATAGTACAACAAACTTCAATTAATGTGTAACTAAGGAAATAAAAAGCCAAGCAAGGCGGATACTCATTTAGAGCACAGACAGGAATTGATAGCTGGATAAAGATTTTTATATAAGGAAAAAGCATTCCTTTGGTGTACAGATATCTTAGAATTCATGATCTAAAGACAAAATGATCTGAAATCTGAAATATATGAATACAGGGTATCTGGAACTGAAATGAAATTATTTGTTAGTAAAGTGAGAAGTTTTGCCATGGAAGCCCTTGTTTCCAAGGCAGGAGTGGTACATGCAAAGTTAGCAGAGATCGGGAAGGTATTAGAGGCTTAGAAGGGAAAGGAAAGAAGAAAATGAGCTCTGGGAAACAAGGGATTTAAAAAGCAAAAGAGTGTTAGAGAATTAAAAGACACAGTGAAACGTCCTTTCCAGAGCAAACTTCGTTTTTTAAAAGACTATATTCACCTCGCCTAAAAAAAAAAAAAAAAAGATTTGTTATTTCTCTTAAAGGTCAATAGAAATGCTAGAAAACAAACATAAATCAATCAGCATTCATATAGTGCTTCAGTATGAATTTAGTAGAAGGTATTTTTATCTACAGATAAAATTAACAAGACATATACACACCTATATGTGGAAATACCAAAGAACATATCTAGTAAGAAATTCTGAAACTCAAAATAACTGTGGACCAAATAGGAAGGCAGAAAACCAGGGTTGATTGTACTCAAGAAAGAAATTGTAGGAAAAGGAAAAAGTATCTGAGTACTATGGAATATATGACACTTTGCCTAAGGGAAGAATATTCAGTAGAATAGGGAATGTTCAGTAGACTTAAAAAATAGCCAAATTAAGTAGAACAGGAACCAGAAAAGATGCTGAAGGCAGGGAAGTCCCATGGCCACAATTTAACTCCCTCTATAAGCCATGATGTAGCAAAACTAATTTTAAAATTATAACTTGAGAGAACTTTCTGGAAGACATGAATCAACCTACTAGAAGATTACCTGATGTGCTGGGAAGATTGTTCCAGAATTACAAATTTATAGACCTTTTTGCTGTTGTTGTTGTTGCAGTTTGGCCTGGGCAGGGTTCAAACTTGCCACCCTCAGTATATGGGGGCAGCACCCTACTCACTGAGCCAAAGGTGCCGCCCAAATTTATAGACTTTTATGATAAATAAAAATTTCCTGTGCCTCAAGACTAAAAGGCCAAGTCATTTAACAAAGGAGGAAAATTAGGTTGGCTTCTGATTTCTCAAGAGCTATAAAGAAAGCAGGATAAAGTGTGGGGTAAACATTAAAAGGGAAAGACTTCTCCTCCTTCTTTTTTTTTGTCTTTGAAAGATAACAAAAAGTAATTTTGAACAATTTCAGAATTACTACATTATTTAAAAATTTTCACTTTCCAAAGATGACACCATATTCCAGAGAGATGAAAAACCTTGAACAAAGTTACATCGTTAGCAGCCAGAATTAAGACTAAAATTGGTGATATATGTAACACTGGCAATGTTAGCAATTTTATTAGAGTCCATTATGTTTTGCTTCTTTGCTAAAAGAACCAAAATGAACATTAGTTATTAGGAATTTTTAATTTGGGTTTGCACATCTTCAATGAGAATTCAGCACATCTATGAATTTGGGTTAGAGGAAAATACCAGTTGACCTCTCAATATAGTGTAAACTGTACAATTACAAATGAAGTCTCCAAGACGTAATAACATTGGCATCATATGTAATTTCTGTTCACCAAGACACAGATATTTTCAATCATAATACAGTTTTTGTAGACATATGTGTGTATATAAATGATCATCACTCCTCAAAAAGTGGAATAGTCATCACAATGTCAAGTGATGATGGAATAATAAACATAATCTTATATACCACTTTCTTCATATATTCCCAGATATTATAATACAAAACTTGACCTTTGTAATTCTATGTATTTTATTCTATACAACAATTATTCTGAAATGCATTTAATATGACTCACCAACCTTCCAGAAATGTGCCAAGCAATAAAATGTTAACATATTCTGGTAGAAGTTAAAACATACTAGAGAGATAAACATGCATTTGGGTTTTCAACTAGATTGACAAAAATGTAAAATCCAAATGCTGAACATTTCTATTTTATAATTACAATTAAAATATGTACTATACACAATAAATAGGTGGGAATCCTTACCTATAATTGAACCCAAAGGAATTGACTGATTTACCCAAATATCGTTAAATGATAAAGACACTGCAAAATTTTCCAAATTCAGACGGTGCCAAAAAATGTATATACATTTTAAGAAAGTAAAAAAGAACTGTATTAAAATTGTAATACTCAACTCATGCCTGACTTTCGCAAAGACAAGAGGTGTTCAGACGTGACTTGTATCCATCTTTTACTATCTGTATGTATTGAACATTATAATTTTAATACAGTTTTTATTATAAAGGAAAACTACTATGTACAGTTTTTATTATAAATGAAAAACTTAAATTTGTAATACTCATTTTGATTAAAATTGCAATAATCAACATTTGACTTTTGCAATTATAAGAGATTAAAGATACAATATACAAGATGATAATTATTATTGGTATATGTTAAATATTACAATTTTTTGAAATTTTTAAAAAGACAATCTTTTTGAGCAGTTTTAGATATGGGCCCATCACCTTGGTGAAGGATACAAGTCTTATAATTTTAATAAGTATTTTTCTTTATGCATAGATTTTGGGGCACCCTCTGTATATTTAGCTTATACTCTTAAACTTGCATCCTTTCTCAGTTATTGTTACCTCGGTGGCATTGAGTTTTTCAGTGAAAAGTAGACCACTCCTATTAGGAAAACAGTTAAGTCATTTGAAAGAGTGTATTGTATCAAATATTGTGCAAACTAAATCAATATTGAGAGTTACATAATTTGAATGTTTGTCAATTGATTTCATTCAGCTTCATTTACTTCTTAATAATTAGTTTTTTGTTTGTTCTTTTTTGTGAGACAGAGCCACACTCTATCACCCTGGTACACTGCCATGGTGTCATAGTTCACAGCAACCTCAAACTCCTGGACTCAAAGGATCAATCCTCTTGACTGACCCTCCCAAGTATCTGGGAATACAGGCACCTGCCAAACCCATTAATAATATATATATATTAAAAAAATATATATATATATATACATATTACATATATATATATTTTTTAAGACACCAACTTGCTCTGTTGGTGTCAGTATGGAGGGCAGTGGAGCAAACACATCTCATTTTAACCTTAAACTCAAGAGACCCTCTGGCCTCAGCCTCCTGCAGAATTTAGTGCTACATACATGCACCACAACACCAGGGAAGCTTTTTCTTTTTCTTTGTAGAGACAGAATCTAACTATCATATTTTTCCATGAATACTGCACACAATTTTGCCCAAATTTTTGAAAGAAAAGCACAGATGTGAACTACATATGTGTAGCTTGGGAGTGGGCCAGCCCAGTGAGCTTCCCCCCTGCTGCCCACGGGCCTGGGGGTTACCGTCTGGAGGATTGTGGACTGAGGGTGGCAGGTAAGAGCAGCCTCAGTATATGCTGCCGTCAGGGATGGGGGCGGTGGCGGAGCTGGTCAGGTGGAACACGGCCATGTGGGTTGAGGGCTGAGCCCCAAGTTCCAGCCACACGAGGGGACCAGGAGCCTCCTTTCAGGTACCAGGAACCCACCTGACTGTCTGCAGGGCAAGCAGCCTCAGTGACACAGGGTTCTCCCCTTTCAGAGCTGGACAATGGCCCCATGTTCAAGGCCTAAACAAATGGACTTTTTCTCTCAAAACTGCACTCTCTGAATACGGGCAAGAGAGGGGAAAAGCAATTTTTCCAGGATTTTATTCTGGAACGGACTCCCTTCTGCTTTGCCTGGAGCTGGAAGAACTACATTCATTTGTTAATATATTCATTATTTCAGTCATCTACAGGGAAGTCTGCCAAGCCCTGGCTAACTGAGATCTGCCTGTTTACAAAACAGCGTATGACCCCTTGCAAAAGACACCACGGGGGACTTCCCAGGTGGGTCTCACCCCTTCACCAGAGGCTCTGGTACCTTTCCTTCCTTTTGTTCCTTCTACCTGATAAATCCTGTTTTGTCACTGATCTGTGCGGTCCATTGGGTTTATTCTTCAAACCTCTGAGATCAAGGACCTATTGCAAAAAGAAATTCCTTCAACATTAGGAGCTTCCCCCCTACCAGCCATGTGTGTGGCCGTCTTGGCCAAGGTCCCCAACATGAGTGGGAGAGAAGGGTTCCCGAGGGAGAGAAGGCAGATTCCACAGCGGAACAGCAGGAGAAGGGTGCTGCAACCTCAAGTTTACCAGGGGATCATGTGAGCTCCCCAAATGTGTCTGGCCCTGCTGAGGTTATTTTCCTGAAAGTTGGACCAAGAACGTGGGTGCACATTCTACATAGGAGCATATTTTACATGGAAAAATAGGGTATGATGCCCCAGTGGGTCTTAAAGTCCTGGGCTTCCAAAGTACTGGGCTGGACATGAGCCACCATACCCAGCCATATTTTTTCATACATTTAAGAGAGATTCTTGTTTAGCTTGGGGAGGTATGTGAATGCACACTTATTTAAAAAAAAATCTTTATCAAGGAATTTGATTTAATTCAAATATTTGGGAAATTTAGACATAAAAGGGCAAAAATGGTGGCATACTCTTTGTTTCCAACTATTGCTATTTTCCTTTTTTGAAAAAGTTTACAATGTAAGGCTTTTTTATAAGAATTAGCAACACAGTCCATTCCAGAATAGATGAAAAGGAACAAGCAACCAACCTGTGTGGCTGGGATGAGACAGCACCACGTTGATGAAATGGTTTCCAGCTTCACAAATCTGCAAAACATTTCAGGCCTTTTCAGGGTGACATGCCCATTCCTGTATTTTTAAAAATGTATTCTACAGGTGCATACATTTGCATAGAACATTAATTCCAAAGATTCAAGAGACATTTTTATTCCCATTCTAACAGGAAATTTCATATTATGACAATGAAAGAAGCGGTTTGTTGGCATGTATTGAATCAAAATAGTTAGTGACAATGAGTCTGACAATGTTGAAGATATTCCTGGCTGCTTTTGGTTACCAGGTGAAATTTCCCTGTTATGTGGATAGTACAGATTATCTCTTTGTACTGCTCACTCGGGGTAGGGTTCAGACCGTGAACTGACACTGGTGTTTCATACTCACCTTGACAGCCTTTTTAGAACTGGGGTGATAGTTTGACAGACAGCAAGTTTCAGCTCAGTTTAGAAAACCTGTTGTGAGCAGCACACTTCTGCCTGTCTACACACGAATCTTTGATCATGTCGTCTCCACTAGCTGTCCCCTTAATAAAGGGGACGAGGACATTATGACTCTTTATGAAGATCAAAGACTCACCCCCCACTGCTGGGGCACATAATATTCCCAATTTGCATCATGTAGCCTGTGAAGGTTCCTGGGAAGATCCTTCCTTTATTTACCTTGTATCCCTTTCTAATTTAATAGAAACCATGTGCTCAACATGTAAGTCCTGCGCTATTGATAACACAACAGCCAGTGGCCCCTATGAAGGTGATTTATATGATTTCCTCTTAGGTCAACACTGAGTAAGATCAGAAAATGCAGTCAGTTCTTTAAAAACCAATATATTATTTCATCATTGATTAAAATTTTAGAATCTCATTAATCGGGAAACTCAGGAATGTTTCTCGGCATGACTTTTTCTCTCAAGTTGATTCTTACCTACATTAGATGTCTTCATTTGACATATTATAAGTTCACAAAACAATTTAATGATAAATATTTGGGTAGTTCCTATTAACAGTGTGATTTTATATTCTTAATGTTTAAATTATCTTACACAATAAAACAGGATGGTCCCTATGATACCCTATATAACACAGATGATCAAAGATATTGTAGACAGTAAGCTTACAGAAATAAAGAAAAAAAAATACTAAGGGATCATTGTTCAGATATATTTTGAAATAAATACTATTTAAACACCGTCTGAGAGAAGAAGCACTTTTTTCCTACATGGTAGGCGTAGACCAAAAGAATTAAAGGCATTAGATTTGGCTTACTCATATACAAATTGAGCATTTTAAAGCTTTTACTTTTTTCAAAGTTACATCTAATAAACAAGGTTTATATTTTCTAGAAACACTCAAAAAAGAGAGATAGGCAATTCTGTGGTATTTCCACACTTCCTTTCTGTCAAGAAGAAGATAGTCTAGACGTAAAAGTAGCTAGACGCCTGTTACACAACTATATGAATAGATTTAATGCGACTGTCCTTAAATGGTAAATTTGGTGTTATGGACTCTTTGTTCCCCTCAATTAACAAAAGCCACAAGGTATGAGTGTTTTGAGTAAAAATGAACCTTAGGATGTAAATAATGAGAATGTAAATGAACTTTATATGTTCGGAAGCATAGGTGTGGCCAACATAAGCCAAAAATATGTTCAAAGTATTTATTTTGCTTATATCGTATAAGCCTTATTGAGTAATTTGACAGTCTTTTGCTTCAAACTAGCATTTATATAAATGATAGCAAGGTTTTACTGATTCCATAGTCCATTCTCCAGAGTCATCATATGAGTAAATAAAAAATATGAAATTTCCAGCTAATATAATTGAAAGAATCATTGTTTCACACCCTAAAAGCATCTTTCTCTTAATTACTTTGATTTAGAAATTCAATGAAAACTTTTACTTCTTTCAGCAACCCCTGTACTTTATTCTCTGAAAAAAAATTTTTTTTCTGCAGTTTTTGGCCAGGGCTGGGTTTGAACCCACCACCTCCGGCATATGGGACCGGCTCCCTACTCCTCTGAGCCAGAGGTGCTGCTCTATTCTCTGAACTTTTAATTTTATTTTTAATCAGTGCTACTAAATATTGAACAGTGTGAATTGGGGGAGTGTCAAATTAGGAGGACACAGAGGGCTTTGGGGGATGTATCAGGAATCATATTGTGATCTACACATTTTTCTGGAAATATTCCCATTTAATCTCACTGCACTCAGATTGAAACACAAGATTGAATCGAAACTATTGGATTTCAGCAGTAATGGTGTTGGTTGATTACTACTGGGCACGTGTCTTGGTCAGCAACATGCTGCTATTCTGTAAATACCAGTGGCCACTGAACAAAACCAGAACCAGGGTGCAAAGAAGACGCCTTTCAGGTTCCACTTTACACTGCTTGAATTCTGCCCTTCCTTACAACCTCCTCAAGTTCAGCATCCTGCCCCTTAACTAAACAAACGTGGTGTGTCTGTAGAACAAAACCCTAACGGCCCAAGGTAGAATTTGTAGCTATCAAATAACCTCTGCCATTTTGTCATATTAAATCCTTTTGGTTTCCACAATAAAAACATGTTTATAACATTTTCATATGATCTGTTTTATCTTTTCAGGTAATCTTTCTCCCCCCAGTTTTGCAGGCAGTGAGCTACTAGGTCCGTCATGGCTATTGACTTTGGAAGATGTAATATCTTACAATTTTATCATTTGAGCAGTAAGTAAAAAGTAGCCATTGTATTTAATTGACTTATCCATTTTACTCAAATGTTTCTAATACTTATTTTGATTTGTTTCCATTTTCAGCTATTTTTGTTTTTTTTTTCTACGTATAGCAGCAATAATACTGATAACAATAGATGCATCATTGTCTTTCTTCATTTTATCTTAATCAAAATTTTAAAAATAAGAAAAATTCTTGCTAAAGATGTGGTTTCAGATTCAACCATCACATCTGTCAGCTATTCTGATCTTGGGAAATTAGCTTCTGCTTCACTAGTTAATGCAAAGTCATCTAACTGCAATGCTATTTAACAACATTAGCCAATACTACAGGCCTCAGCACTCATGAATCTTTTAACGTGTGATAATTTATATTACTGTGCTCATAAAATTATTGACTTTATTCTATTTCTAATTCCTACACTTTTGTTATGAAATTCCCGAATACATGTTTCTTTCTTTTATATGAACATGAGGATGGCATGCACTGTATTTCAGAAGAAATATGTTTAATGTTAATTATGAGTTTAGCAGAATATGTGTATATATATAATAACCAATGCATTTTCACTTTTCAAAATGAATTATGGTAGAACTTTAAATAGTCACATATTGCATGATGAGAAAAACAGTTTTAATAGACTTACTGTATGAATTTATTTGTTGCATGAAACAATTATTTCAGTGTATAAAGATTACTATACAAGATCAACCAATAATAACTAAAAGTATTTAATTTTGAAACTGATTTGATATTTAAAAATATTGCATTTTTACTTCAGGGGTCCATCTCACTACCATAATTTTAGGAATACTTACTTAAATTATTTTTTTTAATCTACAGAGGTTTCATGAAATATTGTGTAAAATAAGAATGTCAACATACAGTATGAAAATATAAACCAAACACTACATTTTTTTAAAATAGAAAGAAAGTTTATATTTGAACTCTGTAGTAAATAATGATTAAAACACATTTGTGATTTTTCATGTTAGGAATTTCTATGTTAGCTTTAATGTAATATATACTTTAACGAATATATTTTAACCATGTTGTAGTAGCTGCATATTTTAATTTAAATCATTACTATTATATTCCTATATAGTTAGGGACAAGTTAATTTTAGCTGAAAATAAATAATAATTAAATACATGGTAAGAAAAGGAATAAAGTACATCTGCCCCAATTTTATATTCTTAATTTTCCAACTAGTCTTCAAAATAAATTTTATTTATTTATGTTATTACTGATTGATTTACTTATTTTAGTACACTTTGTCATGTGAAGTTTCCCAGAGACACTATGTTGCCTGAATATATCACAGTAGAAATTCCTGCAATTAAATTTCATTTTTTAAGCTAAGCGTTTATAATACCTTAAAAATGTACATATACAACATTGAAAAGATACTACAAGCAACTTTTGGAAATAGTGTGAAAACGGGTTTGAATCCTTTTATGGGAGGTGCTATGCATAGCGGAATATATATCTTAAATTTTTTTTTAAATAGTTTTATATAAATATTTTTCTTAATTTTTATTTCAGAATATTAGGGGGTAGAGATGTTTTGTTTGCATACTTTTTTTTTGTATAGATTGAGTCAAAATTATAAGTGGGCCCTTCTCCCAGATGGTCAGTGTGCCCAGCAGGTGTGAACTTACCCGTCCCCTCCCCCTCCCACTAGATGATCAGAGATATTTACTTCCATACGTGCACTTGAGTATTGATGGATCAAACAAGACGTGAGTCCACCCAAATGTAGGTGTAAAGATTGATTCCTATAAATGTTATTATTTACATCAAATGCTTGAGGGGGATTCGAGGGGAAATTAAAATGGTAAATTATGAAAGCACACAGAATCCTAGATTTGAAGTCTTAGGTAGAAAATGTCATTGATGCATATCATTAATAGGCGAAGGATCAGAACATTCGTCACAACCCAACCTGTGCAGAGCAGTGACAGTGAAAACGCTGGACTTCTACACTTTGGGTCCTTCATTCATGTCATCCATAAATGTCAATTTTTTTTTCTTTTTGGTTTGTGATTTTTTTATTTTGCTAGAAATATTCACTGATCAAATCTGGATTATAAAACGGAAGCTGTGGGTCATCTCACTTCTTCGTAAGCCTAATGTAGAACATAAAAGCCTCATGAGGACAGGTGCACACATCTCAGGCTCAGCTTTCTTCCACGCTTCTATATTGTATTTTATGAACTCATACTAGAAAGAAAGTATCAACTAAATAAACTCAATTTTCTAGTCTCCTTGAATGTTTCCTGTATTGCTCTGTATTCTCTCTGCAAGGAGAAAAGAGTTACTATTTCATTAGCATCACCTCTATTTTCTTCTTCTTCTTTTTTTTCTTCAAACCTGGTGCACAAGGTTTTATTCACATTTTCTTTTTTTTTTTTTTATTAAATCATAAATGTCAACTTTTCGCAAGAGCTTTCCTGGCCTGTCTGTGGCGTCCACAGCAGAGCAGAATTCTCCTACAAAATATTGTGCCCAGCATTTTATCCACGCAGAAATTACCTGTTACATGCTTGGCGTTCTTATCAGCTAAATGTTACAAAAGATGTGCCTGCTTGATAAGAGCATAATCTTCTCCTTTGCCAAGAATCTTTGCATTTTTATAGTTTTTAACAACTAAAGGAGTGAATAACTAATTGTGATGCTGAAGCCAAACAGGCAAAGCTCAGTGAAAAGTTATTTTTCCCTCTTTACAAACCACACCTGCTATGCTATTTTCTATTCCTTCATCTCATGTATTATTGAAAACTGTACAAATAGCAATACAAAATTCCCTTTTCACAAAATTGCCATTTTGCAAAGAATTGGCAAACCATAATTGTTTCTGTATAAGGAAAACTGAGAGGTAAATTTGAAAAAGGAAATAGGATTGTTATTTATGTAAAATGTGTTTTGTTTTGCAATTTTGATGTTAGTTTTTTAGGTTAGGCTGGATTTGGAGAATGAAGACAGATCATGGAAATATTAAGAGGTTAAATTATAAAGTGTATTCATGATATTTACATCAGGAAAACAGTTACATATAAAATTTGTGGGGAAAGAGTTCTGATGTCTTTATGAGTGCCCCTATATTTGGATCTGCCTAATTTTTCCTGTGGATTTGTGATGCTTGAACATAGCTCGAGGACTAACCTTGTGTTGAAAGCCAGAAAGAATTCAAGCAAAGGGAGAAATGATCAAACTTCTAAGAATATAGTACTCATGTGGCAAAACTCAACAAACAAAGCATTTTCCACCCAAAACGGGAAACGTGATTTTGAAATATACTAAGTACACATTATGAAGTACTTTTTTGCTTATGGTATATTTTGCTTAACATATTAGGAAAATCAGAATAGCAGTAGAAAAAAATCATAGGAAGGTGAAGAGAAAATTGTAAGTATTAATAGCCCACGAAACAGATAAATCACATATTAGTAATTGAGCATTAACTATAATTGCACTCAGCATAGTTTTAACATATCATCTTACCAGGTGATAATCTGGTTCTACATAACAAGAGAAGCAACATCAATTTTATCTGAAAAATAATTTTTCTTCTTCTATTGGAAGAGTGTATAGACCAGTGGTTTTAACGGGTGTGAAGTAGACTGGTGTGCCGTGAAAATTTTAAAGATCATTAATTAAATCATTTCTGAAAGAAGTTCTAAGAAGAGTGGTTTTTCACTCTTTATTTGGATCAACGTAACTTTAAGAGTGCCGTGGAAGTTTAGCTATAGTTTCCAGTCTGCTGTGAGATAAAAAAGGGTTGAATACACCGGTATAGATCAAAAATACGACTAGGATGTTTGTTAACACATCATGTTATCAGTAAGAAATTTATCACTTGCACTTAAGACAGACATTTTTTTGGTTGAATTCCATATTATGTAAGATTAAGCCATTAATTTTTCCTTCGTTCCTTCTGTATAATAATTGATTGTTATTTTTAATATAAAATAATTTGAAATGCATGGGACTTGAAATAGATTGTGTAGAGTTTCTAAATCATTTGCACATGCTTATTTATAATATACTTCCAACATACACAAACATGCTCAGTTATTATAAACGATAAATGAATTTTGAATGACAGAATGTGAATATGTACAATGAATAGTAGGCTTATTTGATTTAGGTGCTCATATGCAAACTCGATCAACTCATTAATTGCTATGCCTTGTATTAGAACCAATTTCCTAAAACTTATAACTTAATATCATGTATTATGTTAGAAAGTCAAATGTGGCTTGCTGATCAATAGTAAGGAATTTGAAAACTACCAGGCCTTCTTGATTTCTTATCAAAATTTATGTCTGTGAGAGAGTCACAGTGATCTTTCTGTCTCATTTCTAAGTTTCAATTTTATGTGCAATAAAATTACATTCAATATTTTTATTTTAAAGATTTTCATACATACTTAGTGCTACTTACAGTTAAATTTAGTGTTCATTAGGTGCTCAGGAGCATGGCATTAAAGTCGCCACATTTATCTTCTGTCTGTAGTGGATGTGGTCAATTCTATTATTTATCAATATTTGTGTAGTTTATCAACTTGGGCTTTATCAATTTTTGCCTGATGGGGATGTATATAATAGTACTGACTAGTCAAGGTGTGTGAAGGGAAAACCAGTAGCTGAATAATAAGGAACAGTTTGTGAGGGTGGGAAAAAAAACATATAATTGCAAGCTATGAGAATTTTGTTATTTCTTTGGTTTTCTTGGCAGTTTTTGGCTGGGGCTGGGTTTGAACCCACCACCTCTGGCATATGGGGTCAGCGCCCTACTCCTTTGAGCCAAGGTGCCACCAGAATTTTGTTATTTCTGATTATGCCTCTTTTAGCCTTTTAAGAAAATATTTTAACATCTCTTTGAGAAAACTTTTAGAGAAGAACTATTACTTTTACTAACGTTTTTGTTTTATGCTGATGCCAAATATATTTGAAACACGGGAGGGAAATGCATAGCATACCGTATTTGAGAAAAGAGAAGAAATCAAGAATATTAAATGCAAAATGGAGTGTTCTTAATAAATACCCGGAATAAATTATAGTAAACAAACTGTAAGAAAGAGAGAGAGCAACATACATAATAAGGAGAAAAATCAGAGGAATAAGTGGATGTTAATCTAGAACATGCTTAAGTAAAGACCAAATGTGCAGTTATTATTTTCTTTATCCATGAATTCATTCTTCATTTCATCAGATTTACTGAGCCATTAATACGAAGAGAACATTCACTTTGGTAAAATATGGATTAGCAATAAAGTCATTACAACAAATGGACTGCAGAATTACCCTCCATGAATAATTTACACACAGGGAAAATTAAAAGGCTGTGCTATATTTACGGCACAGTAAATAAAGGAATAATTTCTGCCTTTCACTCTGTTATTCCCTACACTGTTGGCTTATACACACGCACAGGGTCCAGCGAGAGCTTAGGAAAGGTAGTGAGCGATTGATGTGTTACATAAAATGATCATAGTTATGTAGTTGGATACAAATTTCATGAGAGATATAGACTTGCATGTGAATTGTGGGATTTTATTAATTTAACAAAAGAGAGATTAAAAACATGAATGAGGGATGAACTTTGGCGTTAGAGAGCATATCACAGCTAAATAAATACACATGCGTCTAATGGAATTGATGGGTTTCAGAAATAATAAAGAATTTGATATATCCAGACTGATTTTATACAATTCATAAGTATATTATGTTTACTTGCATAGAATGATGTAAAGGAAAGAGCTATGTTCCCGAAAGCAACCTTTGTATTCATCCTACATTCCATTCATAATGATGTCAACGTGTTTTTGGACGTTTATCTGTTAGACTTGTAAACATTTTTTTGCCTTTAAAGGTGGTAAATAGGTAAACGTGTGCTGTAGATAAGAAGAACAATTACCGAGCATGTTTTTTTCAATATCTGGTACATTTTAAATAATTCTAATCATCCATCATAGGTGATGACGTTTTGGTTGAAAGATTAATAGAGCAAAAGATTCGACTATCAGAAGTTATTTGATTTACCTCATTTTCTGTTGTGTATATGATATAAAGATAGGTCATAGTTTCTACATGACAAATCCTCAAATGCAATGTTTTACATTCTTACTACTAACAAATTAAAGGAGGAATAGCAAATAATAAATGTGATACGTACCAGAAAACTGATAGCAGATACCAGTACTTGCCTGTTTCCAAAAGCTGGAGGGCAGGAAAGGAAGGTGTCATGTAAATATTCATGTTTTGGATTGTCGAGTATGTAGACATAATTCACGCAGTATTTATTGAATGTAAATATCTTATAATCAGCAGTACCATGTGATACATAATTGACCTTTTGGGATAATACTTTTGCAATTTAAAGTACAAAAAATATTTTTGCCTTCTGCATGTACTTTTTTTCTAGTAACCTAATTATTTAACATATAAATGGAATCTATTGTTAATTTGTATGATTAAACCCTTTGAAGCATGTTTAACCTCTCTCTCATTTTAAAGGTACACTTTGTATGGCCTAGGATATAATGGCACCCTTAAATATCTATTCTTTCTAATAATTAAAAAAAGTCAATAATACTAATTTGTATTTTTACATTAACGAGTTCTAAAAGGCAGAAGTGTAAGTATTTTCCATTTTTACTTCAATAACAAATATGTGAAGCAAGCGTTATTTTTCTGACATTAAAATAAAAAAAAAATAGGTTGTGTATTTTTCCAAGATGACATAAAACATAATGTACAAGCTGTGTTTAAAGCCGTGTCTCTGGCCGGGCGCGGTGGCTCATGCCTGTAATCCTAGTGCTCTGGGAGGCCGAGGCGGGTGGATTGCCTGAGCTCAGGAGTTCAGACCAGACTAAATGACAGAGAGACCTGTCTCTGCTAAAACTAGAAAAATGAGTTGGTGCAACAGCACATTCCGGGGGTCCCAGCTACTCAGGAAGCTGCGCCAGGAGAATGGCTGAGCCCAAAAGTCTGAGGTTACAGTGAGCCTCCATGAGGCCACGCGCGCTAGCCAGGGCAGCAGAGAAAGACTCTGTCTCAACAACAACAATAAAAAAACACAGTGCCCTTAAAGGCATATAGAACATGAAGAAGTTGAAATATACAAAAATATTAAAAATACAACTATTTGGTAAGCTCATCATGTGTTTGCATTTCTTATTCTTACTTTGTATGTACATGCAGGCGAACCGTATTATTTACACACACATTTAAAGATAAAGACTAATGTTATTTATCTCTTCTTTTGAAACTTGCATTTTCACCTAAAAATCTATTTGAAGACTTTCCCAATATTAATGTGCATTAAACATCCATTATCACAACTGTGATAGAATTTGCATAGAAATGTCTGATGCGGCAAACTTTTAAAACACCAAATATTATCAAAATATGCATAATTAGGGTCACTTTAATTCTATGTATGGTTAGTAATATTGCTTATCATATGTGTACAAATCTTTTACTGATATTCTGTTTGGGGAGGATAGAGATTTAAAAGCATCTTTCAGTTAAAAGTTAAACAAGTATTTTTGCATGAAAATATGTACATTGAAGTTTATTGCCACTCTCTTAAAGAGAATGTAGTTTGTACTATTTTTGTTTTGTGAGCACAGCATTGAATTAATTAAAATGACTGTGTTAATTCTGACCAAAGACTTTCAAAGGGAAAGCAGTACTCTCTAAAAGTCTGAAATTGGAAATAATCTTAAATACATCATTTATCTTCATTTTTATTAAACTTCATGAATGCCAGAAACAGACTATAAAATAATTGTCACTTAAATGGGAACCATTTAATTATTGGACCCTGTTCTGTGTGTCTTACGGGATACAGAAAAAGTTGAGGAGAAAATATTCCACTTTGAAGAAAAAAGTGGAATTCTTGGATCATAGCAGACCTTTTATTCAAAAATTAAAAATTGAACTTTTAAGGTCGGTCCAGTTTTCTTCCAGCCAAATTGCTCACCTGAGTCAAAGTTCAACATATTTAATAAATTAAATTATAAGTAGAAAAAATAAACATAGATGGCATTAACATAAACTAGGAACCTTTAAGAATGTTTATATAGTTGACTGCAGTTAAATAGTATAATTAAATGATCAAATGGTATAATTAAAATGATTCAGTCATATCAGATAAATATATATTTTGAAGTGAAAACAATTATTCTTTGTAGAACTCTAAGTGTGTTGTTTTTGTTCGTTTGCTGTCTTGTTTTTCACATGAGATGCAGCATTGGTTAGTGTTTTAAGCCGGCATCCAGTGGTATCCCTTCTCAGATGTGTGACCGTTGATAAGTTACTTTCCCTCTCTGACTCAAATACCTTCACCGAGAAATGTGGATTGTGGTAGTACCAACCTAAAGGTGTTGTTGTGAGCATCAGATGGTTTACCATGTTAAAAGACCGTATAAGAGTACTAAGGTATGGCTCGGCGCCTGTGGCTCAACGGGCTAAGGCTCCAGTCACATACACCTGCGCTGGCAGGTTTGAATCCAGCACGGGCCCGCGGAAGAACAATGACGGCTGCAACCAAAAAATGGCTGGGCGTTGTGGCGGGCGCCTGTAGTCCCAGCTACTTAGGAGGTGGAGGCAAGAGACTCGCTTGAGCCCAGGAATTGGAGGTTGCTGTGAGCTGTGATGCCACCGCACTCTATCCAGGGTGACAGCTTGAGGCTCTGTCTCAAAAAAAAAAAAAAAAAAAAAAGAGTACTAAGGTATGATAAGTACAGTGTAAATATTAGCCTCATATGCACATCGTGTTTTACTAGGGAAAGGATCTCGTGCTGCAAATGTGCTTAAGTTAGTACATTTCAGGTCTGCTTCTTAACTCTGAGAAAAGTTAGTTATCTGTGGCTCAGTTTCCTCACAGAATATGAAGATGTTCATTTTCTCTATCTTCCAGGGTTTGAATGAATTAACATACATGAAATGGTTAGCATATTACATGGCCAGTAGTCAGCCTTCAAAAAATCATAGCCATGATCATTCAGTAGTTCAGTGTAGAGTAGGGGTCGTAATTACTCTTTACACTTCACTTTTTCTGTGAAGATAAGTATACAATTGAATATGATCCAAAAATGTGTTTTCTTTATTGAATTACCAGATAATTGGTAAATTAAATTATGCTGGTTGTGAATAATTAGATTTAAATAAAATTAATACAGTTGTATTTTCTTTTTCTTCTGATATATTTTCTTATTTTTATCTTTACCTAATCTTGGTGGAAAATACCAGTGAATTTTTTTCTTTCTCTATTCAGGTTGGTCAAGAATCATGTCATATAATTTAGAAAATTATATGTATGTGTGTATTTATATCTCATATATGTATATAAATAGTGTTAAAATTCAGCACATGTTAAAGCTATTTTTAACAAATATTGTGAATTATTATCATTATTGTATAGGCTTATATTACATTACGAGGGCTTATGTTATTGTAAATCCCTTGGCTTTAAAAATAGATATGAATTTATTCAAACACTAAAAAAACCCAATTGCCATAGTCTTCTTTTCTCACAGCATTTTTAGGTGTACCTGATTTTTACTTTTGGAGAATTGTCTATTTTAATATCGTTTTTATTTTTACTTGTGTATCAACACAAGTCATATGTTTAAAATGCATTTTTTTCAAATAATAGCTTATTGTAAACTAAATCAAAATAAATATGGGTGTTTGTTTTGCATTCATTCTTATCCTAAAAATTTAAGTATTATATGAGAAGCCTGTCTAGGGAAGGAAAAGTTTCCTTTTTCTTCTACACAATTTACGGTCATCTTGGACTGGGAGCTTGTAAATTTGACTGGCAAGAGACAGATTAACAAGAGAAAAAGAAGAGAATTTTTATAAATGTGTATATCCTGGATACACATACTCAATGATGAGTAACTTAAAGCAATGGTTAAAACTTGGGTTTATCCATTTTCTCAACAAATAAATTTTTAGAAAGTGACAAAACAAAGGAAGAATGAAATAGAGGACCAGAGAACGAGACCTGAGATTCTTTGGTGAACCTTGTGCCAGGCACCAGGGGTGGTGGGCCGGCAATTCTCCGTGGTGCACCCAGAAACTGCAAGTGGCAATATGGCAAGCAAAAACAAAGACACATGAACTTGAGGATATAGTGTGCATCACCAGGTCACCAGGGATGGCAGGGCAATCTTAACTCTTTCTGCTATTTGACCAGGACTGGGGTCCAGAATCTTCAGTTTCCACGTACAGGTTGAGTTTTTAGGTTGGCAGATTGTAGGAAGATAATGTATGGAGGAAGAATGGAAGCTGAGGGCCAGTCATTGAGGTTTGTTATGTAGATTCCTTGGGTAATATCTCCCAGCTAATAAGTCTAGAATTGTCTCTCCTAATTAACTTCTGTCCTTCCTGCCAGTGAGGGGAGGAGGAACGTCTTTAATAAATTGTTATCTGCTTTTAGGCAAATGGAGGGCAGGGGCTTTCCTTGTATTGTTTTGTCCTCAGTTGCTTTCAGATGAAAATGATCCTTTCACCAAAGTAGCCTATTTTGTCACGGCACATTCTCTATCACTTCACACATAAGAGTAGATGTATGGGATTTTGTCATGTGGTCTGTACACAGCTATGATTTAATAAAAAAATAAAACAAGAGTAGATGTATGTAGTTACATACAAAAGAGTTATGTGCTTTTCATTTTTTTCCACTTTTTTAAAAATACTATGTATATTTCCTTTCTTAATCACCACAATGTTCATTAATTGCTTTAGCAATTTAAAGTAATAATTACCAAATTTATTATCTCTTAATTTTCTGTTTCATAATCATTTCTTTTCAGTTAATTTTTAAGCCTACGTGTATTTTCAAAAGCCTCAATATGAAGTTTATCTTTCCTTGATTTTTGTTGACTCGAAACATTTTAGAAGAGTTAGATATGTCATTATGTATAAATGAAATGCTTGATGAGGAAAGATTATAATCTAAAACAGTTAATTGTCATGGTACCTCACCACTAAATATATTCATAATTTCTACAGAAGGTCTGAGAATTTTCAAAGATAAGTATGAAGAAGTGACGAAGGTCACAAGAAATGTTTTCTATCATGTTGCTAACATTGATTCCAGGTTTGGAAATGCATGATGCATTGTAATTTTTGTTTTTTTTTTTTTCTTCATTAGGAACCTTTCCCTGAAATTAACAAAAGACGTCGATCAGGAAGGCAGGTGTTCTCATATCAGCCGACTGCCCAGCAGTCCGTCTGCAGATTGGCCCCTGCAAGGTGTGGAGGAAAATGGAGGCGTAGATTCTCTGCCATTCAGACTGATGTTACAGGACTGCACAGCAGTAAAGACGCTGTTATTAAAGATGAAGAGAGTCCTTCAGGAGGTAATGCTTTACTCTAAGATTAATGTCCATCAGTGCTGGTGGACAATGAAGTCTGCAGACCTGGTTAGATCCTGCTCAGTAATTAATTGTACAACACTGGGCAGCTGTCCTCATGGAGTTCAGCTTTAATTATATGTAAAGTGAAAGGTTTGGAATTCTAGGGTATAAGGTACGCTTCAGCTCTAAAGTTCTAAGATTTTATGAATGAAGTAAAAATGAATAAATTGATTCTAAGCTTTTCCCTATTTGTCAGGTAAGGGAAAATGTGCATCAGCTTTTAAGTTAAGTTTATATTCTTCTATAAAGCTATGGAGAGACCTGTTAAATGTACTTCAAATAGTGCATAAAAGTAGTTTATTTAGCAATTTTTGTTCCAATAGTAACCAATCTAGTAAAATTCCAACTGGTGGTTTGAATGATTTTGCCTGATGAAGACAATGCCTTTCCACAGCTTGTGCTTAGTTATTCAAATAGTGATCTGGTAAGGAAACCACACAATGAAACCCTTTTACCTTTATGTCCAGAAATCAGCCATTGTTTAGGTAAGACTCAATATGCCATGGTTTTATTTTTATAATTATAACTCTTATTTTCTTTTTCTATAAAAAGCATGCAAACTAACAATAGTGCATAGGTATGGTAATTTAAGTTAAGAAATATTAAATGATTTTTCTCTAGTAGTCTGAATTCAGGAAAACAGGCTAAGATTTGTGGCTCCAAGTTCAGTGACTTTTTATTCTATCCTGTTATCTTTTAAGAGATTTTATTGATACAAGATACTAATAAGTGGTGTAACAAAAAAAATTATTAAAAAAATAGTATGATGGAGATGTTATAATGATGATTGTTAAAATTTGTTTTTTTAACACTTTGATAATAATAATACTTCTAGAAGCTACCACCAGAGGCCAAAATTCAATCAGGAAGAAAGAATGAAATTTAAGAAAAAGGATTGCCATAGATTGTGGGAGGACATCCATTTATAAGTTCTTATTCTTGTTATAAACTTTAACTAGTTTTAGTTTAAGAGATCTCTGCATCCCAGACCATTTTTATCACTGGGGCAGTCTTTGTGTCTAGATTCTATAAGTGGTGTGCTAGAGTGGTATCCTATAATACACCTGATCACTGTTAGAATTTCAAGAATTATGAGAGGTATCAATTAAACAAAGACATAAAAACAAATTAAATTTATAAATAAATATGGTTTTAATGTGTAATCAGTACCCCCCAAATATTTCCTATTTATTTTACTATACAGGGTGTCAAAAATATATACATATTTTTGAAAGGAAAAACTACATTAAATTTGTAATACTCAATATGTACCGACAATGAAAGATAAGTACAACTTTGAGCACCTCTTGAAATTGCAGAAGTTATTGCTTCTCAGCCTTTTGGCTAAGATCAAGTGAAATAGCCGAAGTCAAATGTGAATTGTTTATTTTAAACTTAATATAGTTCTTTCCTTCCTTTCTTGAAATGTGTATACAGATTCTGGGACTTTCTGTATTATCTATATTTGTGCGATTACTTACATCTTTTGGATTTGTGTTCTAGAAGTACATTATAATAGCTACTTTGCATATTTCCAAAGTGTAAATTCACTTATGTCATTTTGATAACTCAAAATCAGCTATGTGGGAGTATTTATTCCACAGAAATTGGGAACCTCAGCAAATTAGGCTTTTTATTTTTAGCAAGCCTGTTGATGATTATTTACCAGCACACAACAGCATGTATGACCATATAATTTTTGTACTGACAAAATAAATATTTTTCTGCAAATAGATACACAAATGAGAATCTTCCTCACCTTTGGCTTAACATTGGTCAGAGCCTCTTTGAACAAGGCAAACTTAATAATAGTTCTTTTATTAAAACATATTAATGTCAGAGTTTATAACATTCAACTATTTAGCTTTCTCCCTTTTCCTTTGGTCTGGATTTTAATATCAGATCAATTCAAGGAAAAGGGAATTAGGAAGATGTGATGGGAAGTGTCAGAAGGCCTTCTTTGGGTAATTAATTTTAAAACTTTAAAATATTCAGTGATCTTCACACAGTTAATATTCAGAATGCATTGAGATTGTTTTTATACTTCCATCTGTTTTTCTTCATTAATAAGTATTTGAAGAAACCGAAAAGATCTTTAAAACTGATACAGAGTGAGCAATAATTGTATATATATTTGTACAGCTCATTTGTAAAGCAGGGGGTCTTTACTGTCAATAAAGAATAGCAAATTTATTATGTGATTAGCACCAACAACTGTTCTAGTAGTAAGATACGCATAATAGATGCTTTAAAAAATTATCTATTGAAATCCATTGAAATGTTCCTTAAGCCAGGAATATTCAAATTGCAATTTACATTTTATTATTAAATTTAAGATTATACCAACTAAGCATAGTAGATTAATGATGTGTTTTAATCTAGAAAAAAGTACTTATTCCTATTTTATTATGAAATTGTTTTTATGATGCACATTAGGTCAAATTTTGTTCACAAATTATACTTTAAAAACAGGAGATCCCTATTATCTGATTTTAAAGCTAAAATATTTTAACCTTACACAATAGAACATATTTTTATTTGTTATTTTTACATATGGTACTTAAGTTTAACAGAAAAGTATGCTTGTAAAGCATGCAGATAATTGTGTTATTATTTTTAGTAACTTTTGGTTCAGTAGCTTTTTATCACAGAGATACATGTTCAAATTTTATTAATCCCCACTTTTACCTCATTCTGACATCCTTCCTTAAAATTTTGTTATTATAAACTAATTTACAGGAGCACAGTATACAATCAGGAAGTGATACCGGCTAAAACCAACCACAATAAGCCAATAGAAAAACTTTACAATTCATGATTAAGTATTACTTTTGCATATTTTCTCATTGATCTTCTTGAAACCTATTGCTTGGTAGAAATGCACTGCATTCGTAACACTTTTATACTTTTGTTAATAAAGCTCCGATTTTTCTGAGAAAATCGTTGTTATTTTAAGGAGACATCTTCTACACACAGCATTTGAAAATATTTAGATGTGATAACAGTGAGGTCACAGGATGTTTTTGGCCAACCTCATTCTAACGTACCTAGGGGTTGTGGCTACAATGATGTCCTGATATGTTGTTAACATATTACTGTCCTAAAATTTCTAGAACTGATTCAACGCCATGTAGCACTAAGAAAAATGTCCTTGGAAATCTCTATACAGCATTTAAAGTACAGGTTAAGCATCCCTAATCTGAAAATCTGAAATCCAAAATGTTCCAAAATTTGAAACTTCTTAAGGGCTAGTAAGACACCACAAGTGGAAAATTTCACAAATCAATAATTCACACAACTTCTTTCATATACAGAATAAGTAAAAATATTGTAAACATTACCTTCAGACTACTATGTATATAAGGTGTATAGGAAACATAAATGCATGTTGTGTTTAGATTTGGGTCCTATCCCTAAGATGTCTCATTATGTATATGCAAATATTCCAAAATCTGAAAATACCCCCATCAGAAGGATTTCTGGTCTCAGGAATTTTGGATAAGGTATACTCAACCTGTACTTTGTCTTTTCAAATAAACATGTCTATGTAATCAATGTTGCCTATATCATTTTAATGAACATAAACCTTAATATCTGTTTATAACACTTTAAAGCTACTTTTAAAATACTTCTTTCAAACATTTTTCAAGGTATCACAAACTATTTTACAATTTTTATTCATGGTTAATTATCTTATATGTTATTAAATTATTAAATCTGTGCAGGCACAGTGGTTCATGCCAGTAATCCTAGCACTCTGGGAGGCAGGGTGGGAGGATGGCTTGAACTCTGGGCTTAGAGACCAGCCTGAGTAAGAGCAAAACCCCATCTCTACTAAAAACAGAAAAAAATTAGCCAGGTGTGGTGGCTAATGTCTGTATTCTCAGCCAACTTGGGAGGCTTAGGCTGGAGGGTGGCTTGAGCTCAGAGGTTAGAGATTGCTGTGCTCTGTGACCAGCCTCTGTGCTCTAGCCCTGATGACTGAGGGATACTCTCTCAAAATAAAAAAAAAATAAATACAATAAAGAAGAAAAAGAAAAATCCCATTAGCATATTCCAGATGCTCATCCTTTTAGTTATTTTGTCATTAACTGGCATTACATTGCTTATTATTCTACCTACTTTTGATTTGATAAAAAAATTCATCAAGTAATTCATTCTGGTAATTAGTACTTCATTTTGTGCTGTTACCATAGCAACATAAATAATATTGAAGTTTTCTGGCTTTGGGAATTATATTTGTCCTGCTAGTTTATTATGTGGACTGTTAATAAAGTATAAGTTTGAAAGTGACTATAATGGTGAGAGTGAATTATATCTGAATCACCTGGGGTACGAACCAGGTATGAAGGTGGGTGATGGCTGGGGCACCGTCCTGGAGATTCTGCCTCAGCAAGTTGGGCACTGGGCCTGAGTACGGGAATGTTAAAGGCTTCTTAGTGATTCTTCCATGTATCCTGGATTAAGATATTGTGTTATAGATTGTTTTAAATATTCTTGAAACCTTCCTCTACTTAGGAGATACTTGCTCCTCAATACTTTCAGACCTGCCTCAATCTTTTCTTCCAAATAACTCTTCCTACGTGGTGATGGTCCGTCCAGTTTACTGCAGTGACTTCGTGATTGTTTTTCCTACATCCAGCCTTCCCACCTATCAAACCAATTTCTTCTCTGCTGTCAGACTAAAATGAATGTGTGGTCAGGTCCCTTTGCTGTAAATCCTTGAATGTTTCCTAATTTCCCTTAGAAGTTCATCGATAGGATTTTATACCAGCGTACGCTTCCTACATCGCTTCAGCATTTCCCCTCCTCATGATTAATTTTCTCTTTCCCGGTGATAGACAAATACAGAGAATGATATCTCGATGTTGTCTTTCGTTGTCTCTGCTTAACTTGGGATATACTTGCTGCTTAACGAGTACGTATAATAAATAAGTGAAAGGAAAATATATTTCATTCAGTTTCTAGCCTGCCATTAAAATAATTATTAATGGAATAAACACGATAAACCTGAAGGCCTGGTGAAATGAAGATCAAAATTAGTATGTAGCAAGTTTTACCCTCCTTAAAAGAATATAGGATTCTTTCTCAGAATGTGAAATAAGGCACCTTGCAAAGATCACTAGATTTCATTCAATCAAAAGCATTTTGTATGCTAAAAACTAGAGTGATAAAAACAATTTCCTGAAGCTTTTTGGATCTTTCTGTGGAGTACATGGCCATGATATTCATTAAGTAAATTTTCAAAATTGCTAAATCTTCAAGATTAGAAAAACTTCAGGGCTTAGAGACTGGCATGCGTACTCATTTGTTTTCAATATACACATTTTTTTCCCACAAAGTATTATTGCAATTCCAGAGCAATAGAATATATAGAGATCATTAAACCATAATTCAGTAAATCTAATAGTTCTTTAAATATAAAACTCTTGATATAAACCATTATTATTTCTTATTAGTTTTGCTAAGCTTACAACTTTCTTAATGAAATGCTATTGACATCATAGATTTTAAATGGAGATGAGCCAGGTGTGAATAATTGGAATGGAATATCGCACTAGTTTGTCCTCCCTTTTAAATACCAATTGTTATTAAAATGTACATCCTTATCCCCAAATACCTAAAAAACACCAATTCCTTTCTTAAAAAAAAAATAAATAACTGGCTCATGCCTCTAGTCCCAGAGCTGTGGGTGGCCGAGGCGGGTGGATTTCCTGAGCTTGGAGGTTCCAGACCAGCTTGAGTCAGAGTGAGCCAAAGTATAAGACCCCATCTCTACCAAAAAAAAAAAAAGCTGGGTGTTGTGGCAGCACCTGGAATCCCAGCTACTTGGGAGGCAAAAGGGCAAAATAATCGCTAAAGGAAGAAAGGGGAAAAAAGAAAATAAAAAAAAGGAAAAAGAAAAAAAAACTTCAAAGACTAAGAAAAGTGAAAGCCAGCTGAAATTGAAAGCCAAAAAAAAAAAAAAAAAAAAAGAAAAAACTGAGATTGCAATCTTGGCAATTCAATTGTTGCCACTGTGTTCTCTAACACAGCGGTTCTCAACCTGTGGGTGGGACTCCTTTGTTCCATTTGTAACAACCTGGCAATTAGGAAGGTGAGAACCACTGTTCTAGCATGAGTGATAAAAAACTGACTACAGAGTGAGAGGAAAACTATACAAATTTGTTTTTCTTATTAATTTTATTCACATAATTTCATTATTCTGTAAAAGAAAAATGTTTCACATCCTCAGAAGTAGATTCTATTTTAATTTTGGAGG